>JAOXYI010163874.1:0-11455 GCA_028566495.1 Lithophaga antillarum | reverse complement strand
AGTTCCTTTTGGCACCCCCACCCTGTATCTCTATTCTTATTCCGTCAACCAAAGGGGTGCCATATGGAACTCTTTCCCTGAACAATTCCTGTCATGACTTAAAATGATATTCAACTTAGTTCAAAACATCACCTTACTTTATATTTTTATATTTATTCAGGTGTTCCATTGTTTGTCTTGGTTTCTTCTGTTTTAAGTATTCTTCAGTGTTAAATAAGATTCCAATTTTAGCAAATTTCTACTCATTTCATAGTGACCTGACTGCATGTTGTGTTAATAAAGGGCGGTTTTGTAAAAAAATATCCAAACTTTTGGTCACTTCAAGTGTAATATTGACACTTGTTGTCCAATTAACATTCCTTTAGACAGTATCTGTTGGCTCAAAACGATGTCACAGTGCCCTCTGAAATACTGGTATCCTGGATTTGTCAGGTTATTTTGTTTGAAGTTCAAAATCCAAATGACCCACTCCATTGGAAATCAACAAATTAACCTCAGCCCTCCATGACATTGCTAACAAAATCTCACCAGGTTCTCCATGAAGATTAAATATTTTAAATTAATCTTTTTTTTGTCATTAAGGTATTACCAGTTGAAGTACATGTTAGGGAGATTTATACATTTCTAGAGGTGTCAATATTTAATATTTATCAAAGAATATTACATCATTAAATAGAATTTGTGAATTTTAGACCCTCTTCATTTTTCTAATCCTAAAGTAAAGGAAATGTTAAGTATCCTTCAGATTGGAAATATTTTATATGTTGAGTATGTCGTATGAGACTTGGAAATTTGCAAGTCACAGGCACAAACTTGGGAGTAGATTTACAGATGCATAGCCTCCCACAATTCTTATGGTAATTATTACAGTATAGATATTTAGGGTTTTTTTTAGGTTTAACATCATTTTCAGTATTTTTTTTAAAAAATATCATGGCAACTAGGCTTATTGTTAGAGGAAACCAGAGTGCATCTGTTAAAAAACAAAAGAAGAAAAAAACAAAAACACCATACTCCAGCTAGTAAATGTTAACCTTTTGTCATACAAGACACACAATGAACTCCCCTTACTTGCCTCTACAAGGCTTCTCGCATAAGGTACAACTAGAGTACACCTCAGCTAGAGTCTTTCTTAGTTAAGGTACAAGTGGAGCACACCTCACCTGTAATCCATAAGCCTTCTCAAATAAGGTACAAGTATAGCACACCACATCTGCAGTCAGTAGGCATTCTCTACAAGGTACAAGTGGAGCACACCTCACCTGTACTTGGTAAGGTTTCTCACATCAGGCACAAGTAGACCACACCTCACCTACTATTAGTAATCTTTTCTGCATGATGTACAAGAAGGGCATACCTTATCTGCAGACTCAAACTCCATAGAAAGAATCTAGTTGAACACTCGGGCTCAAACTCAGTAGAAAGAATCTATTGGAAAATACAGACTCAAAATCCACAGAAAGTTCTACTGGAACACTCATGTTCAAACTCAATAGAAAGGTTCTAGAGCACACTGAATTGAAAGCAGCAGTCAGAATGAAACTAGATGATAGGCAATAGGCTTGTGATCTCTATGACCACATTAAACATGCTAATGAGGTCCCAGAGGCAGTGTAAGTACATGGCATCTGCTTGCATAATTTAGAAAAGGAAATGTGATTTGAAAATTTGGAGAATGGTGTTTTTAAATGAAATGTACAGAAACATTCACATTTCATAACATTCCTCTAAAAAATTTGGTAAAAAATTTCTGTTAAAAATCTGTTATCTACTGCGTAACGGAGGAGACTTATTGATAGGTACTAACTCTTGTCTTTCAAGTTATAATTAACATGTACACTTAATCAATTAATGCTTTCTAGTCCCTTAAACTATTGTGATCAAGAAGCTTTTTCTGGCAGTTTGAGTTTCCAAATTCAGACTATTTATAGACTTGCAGGGTTCTGGAATGTGGGGTACAGATCTGCTTATACATGTTTATATACTTAAATGTTTGCACATAAAATATATTTCAATAAGGCTGCATTGACGTAGGTTCATGTTTGATATATTGACATTTTACAAATAATCTGAATTTAAAACTAGGTATCTGTGCTGTTTATATTTCCAAAACAAGTAGTTGTAAGCCCATTGTAACTGTTGTAAGTCATGTCCTAAAAAATTCTTGTACGGAAAAATATATTTACTTAAAATGGTATGTAAATACTGTTCACAGTCAGGAGGTGGATACATGCTAAAATTTCAATTCTTGAATAAAAGATTATATTGTGTGAATAAAAAATTGTTAATCTTTATTTACATTTGAAAATATTCTTACTGTGTAACAAAGTCTGTAATCAGTTTCTCAAACAAAATTTGATTAAAATATGTCTTTCTGTATTTGTTTATGAAATTTTCTTCAAAATTTCTGTTTTGCCACGTGCAGAATTGATTTTGTAAAATACATGTATATTAAAAAGCTTCTTAATTTAGGTGACATTGAAAAGCAATAATGCCGAAATAATAATCCAAAACAAAGACTTAAGCGTAATTCAAGTTCACATGGTTGTTTTGTAGTGCATTCAACTTTTAACATCAGGAAATTAATCTGTAAGCCTTGCAAGACTAGCTTGGTTCAAACAGAAAGTAAACAATGACTTCTTTAACATGTATAGAGATTTTAAAACAGTTTAAATTCTTATGCATGGTTGTTATAATTAACGGGTAGAAAGTTCTCATTGATAAATTTTGTTTCATTCAGTTTCGTGTGTAAGATTATATCTGTGTATGGTATAGGTTGTATAAAAGTGCAAAAAGCCTCCCAAACTAGACTTAAAATAACTTCAAAGTTTTTTTGTAAGGTGCAGTAAGATTGACATGAAAGTTTTAGAAAGAGATTAGTTTGTGTTAATAAGCTGCAGTGATTGGATAATTGTTATGTCTGATATGGAAAAATGAAAACAACCCTTTTTAACCCAGGTAAAATACAATGTCTGCATATTTACATGGTACAACAGGCTTTCTTGTGTATCCGTTTTCTAAACATGGAACCATGAAATATCTGATTCATCCACAGATTAAAATTGCTTGTGAAAGGGAAAGAAATATCTTTTCACAGTTTTAGTACTGATCATATATATGTTTCAACATGAGCATTTAGTTTAGACTTATGTGATCTTGTCACAGGCACAGATATTTTTGAACAGCATCTATTCTGTCATGTACATTAAAACCATAATTTTAGATGAGCAAGGTATATAATATCCAGGACAATCTATTGAAAGGGCCTGGCTGTGTAGTTATAGTCACTGATTGATGACCGCTAGCCTAACACCACCATCATGGTTTGAGTCCTGATTACACCACTTTATGTGTTAAGGTTTCTAGATACCTATTGAGGGGCGGGGGATTCACTGTTTAGATAAATAGCTATCCAGACTTTCCTCCTCCAGTAAGTCTGGTTGACAAATTGCTGAAAATGATGATAATTAACCCCAACAACCAAACAATCAAAAATGTATTGGTGGTTGTTTTCAACATTTAGAGGCTTTAAAGGATTTGCTTTGTTTATGTATAGAATTAGGTCAAATATTTTAAATTTAAGCATGTTCATTCATTTTGCTGAAATTTGGTCTTGTACACCTTTATTAAACAGAACATGGAACTGTTTTCTTTCATCTTTTTTAGAACAAAACAAACATGGATTTAGTTTGTTTAACATGTCCCTTTTTACTCTGAATTTACTAACTTTCTCTCTTGCTGAGAGCTATGTTCGTGTTTTGATTTTGCTTAAAAGTTTACTTTAATATTACTTTTTATCTATTTTATGATTACTATATGATCGTCACAAAGACAAAGTTATACTGAAAATGATGGCTTTGATACCTCCTGCATGGTATTATCATGCCAAGTGCCGAAAACTTCTGATTACATTGGCTTAACTAGTATTGTTTAAGGATTAAAAGATTTGTACATATATATTCCATTGAAAACTCAAATATTTGTCTTTTTTTCATATTGAAAGCCTTTAAATTTTCTACCAGGGACAAAATCAACAATATGACGAGAAAATGTCTATGCATCAATTTTATGAAGAATTCTGTCAGTATGTTCACAAGTTGATTTCTTGAGGTTTAGAGTTGAAATTTGTGTTTGGTATCAAGGGAAGTAAAGGAAACTGGATGTTGGAGGAAGAGGAGCCAAATTTTTATTTATGTAGAAGTTAGGAAAGGGATAACAAGTTTAGCCAAGTGATACAGCAGTGATGTTCACTTATATCCCTTTGGTCAGTTATCTCCCTTTAGTGAGACAACAGTAATGTAACTTATCTCCCTTTGCACAGTTATCTCTCTTCAGCCAAATAAGACAACACTGATGTTCATTTATCTAGCTTTGACCAGTTATCTCCCTTTAGTCGAGTGAGACAACATTGATGTTCACTTATCTCCCTTTGTCCAGTTATCTCCCTTAGTTAACTTGTTAATATAACAAATTAATACTTTTGAGCTTAAAAACTGCCAATCCATTCTTCCAGGAAAAGGTTCCCTGACCTACCTAAAAATTGGACAGTATGGACTCTTCTAAAGATTAATATCTGTTATGCTGACTGTTGACAAAAGAAAAAGGGTAAAGGGGCAGTGTTTAACAGTTTTTTATTTGTTCCCATTCTAATGGACAGTTGGATGCATGTGATTCATCCTGCTCATCCACAAGTTTCCTTGTGGAGCACAATTGACAAATGACAAAATTAGTGTAATTTGTGATTCTGTCAATTTCATAGAACACATGAATATCGCACAATCAGAAAATTGCATATGTACTTAGATATGACTCTTTTAAAGACTTCACCAACACAGCTTAATAAGGAAATAGGTCTATAGTTTGACGGGTCCGTTTTGGCACCTTTCTTGAACAAAGCAATTACAAGTGCAGACTTCCAAAGAGTTGGAAACTTTGAAGTTTCCAAGGAGAAATTAAAAATAATTTGCAAGGGTTTACATACACTATCTGCTGTATATTTTAACATATGATGACTGATATTGTCGTCTCCGACTGCTTTACCGAGTTGCAGAGTTTTTAAAATATCCTTAATTTCGTCCGTCGTCACATACATAACATCTAATTCCGAGTCTGTCCGTTTGTCGAAATCTGGTGGAGGTTGGTCAGAATTTGGAATATTGGTTATCGAACAAAAGAAATTATTCAGTAAATTAGCTTTACCAGTTTCGCTCACTACGAATTCTCCTGTTTGTGGATTTAGTAATGGTGATATATTAGATGACGTATTACCGTTTCCCATTAAAGTTTTTACCAATTTCCAATATGCTTTGGGATTAGACTTACCTTCATTGTCTAGTAATTCATTTGCATTGATAAAAAATTGTTCTCGTGCATATTTTATCATATTGTTAACTTTATTTCTTTGTGCTTTATACCTACCCCAAAAAGAACTATTTTTCTTTACCTGTTTATGTAATCTATCCCTAATACGCATTTCTCTTCTTATTTCTGAATTAAACCATGGTTTGTCGTTCGGTCTGATAGTAACTGTTTTACATGGAATATATTGTTTTGCAAATTCAAGAAATTTTCCAGAGAATTTTACAGACATATCGTCAACATCATCGCATGATAATAAGTAAGTATTCCAATCAAATTGGTCAATTGCTAAATTAAGACCTTGAAAATCTGCTTGATTATACAACCATACCTCTCTTTTATAAGCTCGGTTTAGTCTAAATGGAATATTGATAAGTACATTTGTGGCGTCATGGTCACTTACAGACCTATCTACCTGAATAACTTCAGAGAATGCAATTTCACAGACATCAGAGAAAAGAACGGGGTCAAGTAGAGCCCTGTTACGAGTAGGTTCTAGAATTGCATTACTTAAATTGAAGTTTGTCATAATGTTATTTAATCTATGATTGTTTTCAGCGAGAAGATCAACATTCAGATCACCAGTAATAATAACCCGAGAATTACTATCTAAGGCATTTTCTATTGAAATCTCAAAATTATCCCAGAATTGAGCTAAAGCTCCTGGGGACCTGTATACAGCACAGATCAGAACTTTGTATTGTGGAAAAATAATTTCGAACCAGATAAGCTCACCATTCTGAAATTCCAAGTCTCTCCTTCTCTGAGCATGCAAAAAGTCTGCAATATATACTAAGACCCCACCACCAAAGCAATTTCTGTCATTTCTAAAAATTTCGGAATGATACCCAGGAAGTTGGATATTTTGATCTGATATACTGTCATCGAGATGACTTTCCGTGATACATATGACTGATGAATCCAAGGAAACGGTTTGCAGATAGTCAAGTTTATTTCTAATGCTTCTAGCATTCCAATGAAAAACACGTAGTTCACTTAGACGATTTTCAGGACCTGGATTTTCGGAAATATCGTTACTAAGTAAAAGCAGTTGCACAAGAAAAAAAGTAAACGAAATATTTTCGTAGAATTTTGAAAAAATGAATCTATCAATAAAGTTTGGTAAAGTCTTCAGAGTCCGTTTGATACACACAAGGAATAAAACAATAAGTAACATTAAATAGTTTGTTGACATGAATAAAGATTTGCATATGACTGGTCTCAATCTGATATAAAATAACCCTATCGCCATTCTATAGGAACTCAAATCATTACCCGTTATCTAAAAATAATATCATACAAACAATCTGGCGATAGGTTGTGTATAATTTCTGCACATCAAAGATCACGATCACGAGATAGAAAAAGACATGAAAAAAAATTGTTATCAAAAGGGTTAAGAAAAAAAGCAAAAAATATAAATATGTACATAACTGTAACAGAACAGACAGGACTTGCATTGGATTCAGAACAATGCGGAATCCTAATGGAATAAATGTACATTTTTATTATCAGATATACATTTTCGTGCCAGACTTCAATTGAAAGAACCAATCAACTGAATCAAAGTTCCCTTAAATATTTGACGTACACAGCTAGAAAAAACTTTTACTTATCACTATTTTCCAGTCACTTGTATATGAAAAATAACTGTAAAGAATACACAATTACAAACAAAGATAACTTTTTATTTACAATCCCGACTACCAGATCATTACCATGTTTGATGTCCACATATCTACATCGTCATCACAATTTAGCAATAGAGTACACCTTTCTTTTAGGATAGGATAATAAGGTATCTATGTGTCACACACACAAAATTACCTTCGACACTGTCATTTATTATTGAAATACGACTTGATTATTAAACATTAAAGTTGGATTACTTGACTGTGTGTCAACAAACGAAAATGACCGGTAGACGAAAAATGGTGAGTAAATATCTATATTTACATATTAATAACAACGTGTGGTTATTATAATAATTCATATATTCGTATTTTTAGCTGAGAGGAAATAATTTAATTTATTATACTTTATTTCATAATTTCAAATGAAATTGATTGATATTACCAAAGTATTAAAATAAACCGACGTTTGTACATGCTTGACAAAAAGCAATCAACCGGTTGAACAATTGTCACTAACCTGGACGTCAATAACTACACGTAGTTGACATAACAAAAGTCAATAATTAGAACAATAACAAACACACGTGACTTCAGGTTTTTCTAGGCTAAGCCTTAACAACCGTTGTTTACAGTGTTGTCATTTGTCAGTGCGGGCGGCACATTTTCAGATCCCATTGCTGTCAGGTCATCGTTGGCAGCAATTGGTGCATCGGGAGGATATCTTGCAAGTAAATTTCTTATATCATCAGTTGATGTTATCAATTCAACACGTTTGCTGTTGCGACCTATAGCGAAGAGTCTCCCATCCATTGACCAACAAGCTTGTATTTTATGACGGTATCGAAGATAATTAAGCTCATTCATAATAACCTGCCTCCTGGATGTCAGATTTTCAGTAATAAATATATTATCTGGATTGTTTCGTAATTTGCTTTTAGCACCAAAGACTACACCACGTTGTCGGTAACTTATAAAACGAGCAATCACCTGTACCTTGCCGTTACGGACCTTGCCAATTGGATGAGTTCTACCAATTTCATTTAATGTCAAAGGTATTTCGAGCTGGTTGTTACATATGTCGAGGACAATTTGATCAGTGTTCAGTTTCCTGACATTTTGAGGATCGGGACATGGTATATTATGGAAACGGAGGCTAGTGCGCCTTGAATATTGTTCCTGTTCATCTAATCGTATATCCAGCTCGTACGTTTGATCTCGGAGATTGTCAACTGTATGCTGGAGATCAGAAATCGTGTTTTTCAATTCAGTTATTGTGTTATCCTGTCTATTTATCGTGTGTTCATGGTCAATAAGTTTTTAACATGTTTGTCTATGGTTTGTCTTTGTTGTTTGATTTTGTCTTCTTGATCCTGTAATTTTTCTTGGAGTGGTTTTACTACATCTTTGAGTAAGGTTTCGTATTTTTCATCTAGTTTTTGACAGACAGATTGGCATATTTTTGGCACAAGTTTGTCTATAAAGGAGTCATCTTTCAATATACCACAGATAAGTTCTTGAATGTTAAATGTAACGCCAGGTTTACGGGCTAGGATTTTTTCTACTTTTGTGTCGTCTATGCCAGTTTTATCTAGATCGTCAGCTGAATAACTTAAGGTTCTTGGTTTGATTTGTCTAGAAGTTTGTTTTAAATGTGCAGGCAGATCATCAGGGCTGAAGGGGTGTTTACGTTTTGACTCACTTGACTCCGTTGACACATTGTCTTTGTTTACATTACCGTTTTCCGCCATTATGATTTGTGTAACTTGGTGAGTAGATGATCAAAATTCACAAATAAAAAGTTTTTCACACATATTTTTCCACTCAATCCATCGAAATTAAATATTTAAGTCATAATAGAAGATAATGCAGCATATTTAAGTGTATATTAGCATAATATTCCACTAGGATTCCCGTTGAAATCACCACGGATATTTACACCGTCTACATTGCTGACGCATGCCCCTCTTCAATTACCCGGATTAATATATATCATATAAAGATTTTGATCTGTAGATTTCATTTAACTTATTTAAAAATGATATTCCAATTTGAGTTAAAGAAATACACAAGGAACAAGGTCATTTTACGCGAGAAATGTACGCTTTTTAACGCTTGTGAATTGTAACAATCGACAAGAACTGTGAAAAATGGTGACAGATCCTCATGGAATGTGGTTAAGGCACTCTTAATAGTGTATTTAATATTGTGTACATGTAAATTGACTGTTGCAGTTTTCGTATGAAAGCTACAAACTATAGAACTACATGTCAAAATGTGTTACAACTGTAAAGAAAAAAGATCATCCCTCAAAATGGTCATAAATGACCAACTAAAATTCAGAAGTATCTCCTGAAGTTAGTATAGAAAAATACGTTTTGCTCTAATTTCTATTTATGTGCTTATTTAGGTAATATTTCATATAAGAAAGGAAACATTTAGACCTGTACCTGTCCGATAAATTGTCCAAGGGTATCAAATGTTCAAAATTAAACGCCCGACGTCATTTATCGGTACCACTAAAAAACTGTTCGAAGAGTACGAATATTATGGAGTATTTTTAGACATACGTTTTTCTCGTAGTTTTCAAATATATAGCTCTCTCATTATTGTGATGAAAAATGATGAAGTGACTTCGAAAAAAATTTTGTCCCATGAAAATGTCCAATTCCATTATATCTGACGTTCTGTAATGTAACCGGGCTTTATTAAAATTCGAAGC
The DNA here is from genome assembly GCA_028566495.1 of Lithophaga antillarum. Classification (NCBI taxonomy): domain Eukaryota; kingdom Metazoa; phylum Mollusca; class Bivalvia; order Mytilida; family Mytilidae; genus Lithophaga; species Lithophaga antillarum. Next base: position 1,744 of record JAOXYI010163874.1, on the reverse strand, counting down.
CGGCGAGGTTTGGATTCTTTATTTAAGGAAATAGTTCACACCTCATCAGTGAGACAAGGTATTTACATTGTACATGTATTCCCTGGACAGCTGGTGGTTCACATCATGGATCGCATAAATTAGTCATTATTCAGAAAATAGTAGCTCCCAAAAATTACAAATACAATCCAGTTTAACAAAATGCCTATCACACATCAGTCCTTGCTTACAAATTCATAATGGGTGATAGCTTACAAAATACTTTTCATTTGAAATATAAGAAGTATATCTAACTGGATTTTACAAGAAGAAAATTAGAAAGAATTTGATATTAAAATAACCCACACTGACCATAACTATATTTGGTACAAAAAAGACAGAAATATACTCTTAAAATGACCTTTTTCATGTAAATGATTATCCAACAAAATCTCCGTATAAGGTAAAGTTAAGGGAGAGAGAGACACAAGGCTAGTTAGAATATTTATTGAACCTACAAAGTGAAGAACTGGATTGAAAAGTGTTCACTAACTCAGTCAACTAAGTTTTGTCTGTAAAGAAAAATGAGTAATTAACTTCTGAATTAAAAATTAGAAAATGAACATTTAAATTAATTGCTGAAACAAAACATTTTCAGTTAGATAAAGAAACAGTAAATGCTGAAAGGGAAATAACTCTGACTGATTAAATAGAAAGCCTGTAAAAGTGAAAAGTGAGTGGATTAATGATCTGAAATATACAATAAATCCATTAATGCAATAATCAAAATAGTTTGTTTAAAACAAAACTAATAAAATTTGATACGGTTACAGTAATGCCATAAAATACGCAGAACCAAACTTCCAACGTCAGTAATTAGTACTTCAACCAAAATATATCTAAGAAATCAGAAGTATTGTAGAGTTTTATACATTCGATTTTCTCATATCCAAAATTATACATATTCCAATGTATAATGTTTATATTTTACGTCATTAAATGGGGAAGCGAACTTAAAAAGTCTTTGCTTGATAGAGATGTTCAAATTTTCTTGTTTTGTCATTTTTTTACGACGTTTTTCAATGGTGTAAAATTATCCGATATTCAACGTTCAGCAATATTTATCGATCAATAAACTCACAGGAAAGAATTAGAATTTATCATAGAAAGTTTTCAAACATGTGCTCTTTTCGTTGTACCTAAATATGTAACTTCTTTGTTTTGCATCGAAAAATACTGAAATGAGCTAAAATAATCTTGGTCCGATGAAAATGTGCAATACTGCATTTTGTCGTTTTTTTTTTTTTTTTTGACGTTATCAAACGCCGTGGAAAAAAATGATATGCGGAATTACTTTATTAGCGCATCAGCAAAAAAATACTAGAATGAAATAAAAAGTTTGAAATGGGTACATTTGTATATAAGCAAGTGTTCCATAGGACATGCAGTGAAAAATTTTGCCCAGAACCCCTATATTTCTTTTCAAATTTGTGAGGGACTATATTCAAATACTTCCATGATAACATATTTCAAATAATTCTAATTACTCCTTACACACTTTTATGACAACTTTTAGATGATCATCCCCATGTATTTCCTATGAAAAATCATGAGACAAAAATTTTCCCGCCAAAAACTTTAATTTTTCAACTAATTACATCTTAGAAACAAGCACACGGACATATGTTTTTCATTCCATTTTTCAACTACATGAAACATGTACAATTAAAAAATAAGTAATTAAGGAAAGTGTAGTTATTCTGATTTTCAGCAGCGAACATCCTTA
>JAOXYI010163873.1:0-18433 GCA_028566495.1 Lithophaga antillarum | reverse complement strand
CCACCAAATCGGGATGTTTTTCATGATGGCCGCCACTGACAAACATAATTTAACATTGACCCTTTGGGAAATGCTTAGTCTCTCTCTTTTTCTGTAATAGCCCCTGACTGAAGTATGCCTCGTAGATCTGCGAGGAATGTTACATAATTAGTGGCCGATTGTCTGCTGGATAACACGTCCACCAAATTCAACGAATATGTTGTCTATCAAAAAGTCCAGCATCCTAACAATATCCACCTCGGAGTACTTTCTGTTAGATTTAGTGTGTTCCTTGGCAAGATAAGCTTTTTCTCTACGTAAGACCATATATTTGTACCTCCTTTATACACTTTTTGAAAAAAAAAATACATTTTTTAAATAAATTTTAGGTATTTTTTTTAGTTTATCATGAAGATAGGATAGAGAAGTCAAAAGTTTTAATGTTGTTGCGGAATGAAAAAAAAACCTAGGTTTCATGTATCAAATAAATCTTCTGAATATTTAAGAATCCACATCTGATTCACTCATCTTCTTGAGTAAGCTTTGTCACTGTACTTCGGGAGGCCTTCTTTAACTGCAATTAGAAAGAAGGTTAAAACTTTGGAAAAAGACTTTGTAGAACACTTAGCTAATTTGGTTATCCAATAAAGAGAAAGTAGATCAACGTCATCATCTCTGACAGAGATGTTAAAAGAGGACAAGACTGACTTAAAGTTTTCAAGGATCGCCTTCGTTGATAATGTTGTTGGTGTATAGGTTGGGTTTCTAAGTGTATTGCCTTTACGTAATTCCTAAATTAAGTCAAAGTAATGTTGCTTACAGACGAGACGATACTGTTAAGGGTCTAGCCACCTGGAACTATAACATATTTGTTTTGGAGGTATTTTGCAACTTCATGGTCCTTACATATAGAAGAAACTCTAGTGTTCTGTGACCCCTTTAGGTCTCTAATTCTAGTCAGATTCCGACCTCATAGACCTAACCTATTCTGATAGGGTATCAGCCTCTTCTTTTTTCTGTTTTTGCCCATTGTCTGGCATAGTCCTCAAGCTGTACCTTGAAAATAAATGTTCTTTTTAAATAACTTTTTTTTTATATTTTCGAACACTTTCACATATTTTGACCAAACAATAAGCATCTTATAAATCAGTAGCATACATAAGACATCTTTTAGTCGTATGGCTACAGGTGGACTGTAATCTTTCCGGTTTCAGATGATTTCCAACTGAAAATTTATTGAACTCGTTCAAAATTAAAATAATCCCATGCTCATCAGTCTTAAACTGTTGATAAGAAAATTACTCCTTAGAACGCTAAGCATATTCAGTAACACTTTCCTTAATAAATTTCCGATTTCTTCATCTAAAATAAGGGTCTGCAAAAGTTTGGTTCTCTATATATGTACTGTACTGGTGTCTCAATAAATTCTAATTTATATCCTATCTAAATATTTTTCAGAAGCTAATTTTTTCTCCTAATATCTGGACTAAAAATCAGACTTCCAGATTTAAGACATAAAACTTTCCCATTACCCCTCTGATGTTTTTTTCCCTCTCACGAATGAAATTTGACTGTTCAGAAGCATATTTTCTTCTTTCAAAAGAAAGCTTTTAAGTTTATTTCAAGAACATTTTGATATTTATATTGATTAAATAATCTGTCTTCCTTAATAAAATCACACAAATAACCAACTGAAACATAAATTAAGGTTTCAAACAATAGGTGTCGCGGAAGGGTGTTCTGAATTAACATTGCGACCTATGGGGAAATTTTGTATTTCAAGCAAGCTCAGAATGTTAACTTGAAATTCATTAAAATGGTATTTCTGCTTTCCTCGTCGTAAATTTCGGTTTTCAAGCTATAGTAATATCTTTCTATTTATGAATGTATAGTCTTGGTTTGCTATAGAGTGTATATATTTGTTACTAACCTGCTCTACATATATTATTTCTGATTCTTGTGTCTTCGACGGGTCCTTTTCTGATTTGAATGTTGCTGCTTCCCTGAAGGTCTGTTTTGACCGCCTCATCCTCAAAAACGGCCTTCAGAAATTCTAGACCTACCTTGTCCATAACGTTCGTCAATAAACCCGAACTGTCATTTTGATTAGAGACTAAAGCTGCCAATTTCTGTATCTTTGTCATGCCAATAATTTTCTCACAAACATCATCTCCAGATAACAAGTTGGTAAGTGGAATGCGCTTTTCTTTTGACCTCTTTTACTGAGCACTAGATTAAGTATAGCTTCACTTCTAACGATCTTTCATGCCATTTATACATAAGTCACTTATAATGTTTTTAACTCTGGGTAGTTAAGATGACAATTGTTCGGTCTTGAATGTTAATCAAACAATTCCAACTCATTCCTAATAGTTGCTTTAATGGGCATAGTCAACAAAGAATTAATCATTTTTACCAAGTTGTCGTTTACTTCAGGTTTTTTCTTCTCTACTGAACTCGTCCAGTTTTTATTTCAAAATAATCCAAACATTACTGGGTTCATCCATCTTTATTATTGTTGACCACACTCAAATTGACCAGCGTAGTTTCTGTCGCAGTAGCAGCATGCAATTAACTTGCTGAACATTAGATGTGACCCATAGACTTCCAAAATCAATAGAGAGAATCTACATTTAAGCCAAAATTTGATTATATTTAATTTTTCAGAAATTTTCTTCCAAGTCTTTAATATAGTTTATTGGACAAGCTAACAACTGAGAAAATTATTGTATTAAATATCAAGCAGTCAGTTAAGACACAAAATTCTGTATGTGTCTAAAATAATTGTTGTGGTGACGGTAAAATTTGCAGTTTTGTTTAGAATCTCTCACATCTTAACGTTCTTTACGATACATTAAATGTGGAAAATTTTCTTCTCAGACATATCATGATTTGTGAATTTTAGAAGACTTAACAAAATATTTTAAAAAAATGTACAAGAAAAAAAATCAATGCAAAATGCAAATTGTGTTTTGTTTCCTTTTGGTTCAAAGAGCGACAACTTTAGAAGGGAGCTACTAAAAATTTGTCTATAACTGTTTAACCGTTTAAGATAAATGAAAAATTTAAATCGCCATTTCGTCCTGTATTATGGAAACACTCTAGATAAATTTGATCACTTAATGAATATGCATTACAGCTGCACAAGGGTGAAAAATAAGTTTTTGTTTTTCGGTTAATTTGATGCAAGATGTAAAGAACTGGAGTGAAATCTAAATTTAATCTTACAAACAGTGGTAAAACATAAGATGTTCAGGTTTACATGCCCAAACAATCCAAACCTTCAGGCAGTGGGAGGCGTTGAGCCTGGATTAGAGTCGGAACCACAAAACTCTCCAAAGTGATTTAAAAGCCAGAAATGGATTAATGTTTTGTGATGAAGTGATAATATATATCGTTTTTACTTAAAATATACATTATTGATTACAAAGATTATATACTGAATTTGTATATTCGTCTTGATCACGTGAACCTGGACAACTTTTTAACTGCCAATTTATTCCTATCTCCTACTCGGAAAAGGATATTTATATTTTGTCATTTTTAAATTGAAATATCCTTACTTAAGTAATATTTTACTATCTGTTCACTTTACACTTCGTATAGGTAATCATATATAATTCGGGAAAAAAATTGTATTAGCGGTTGTAGCTTGAAACATTTTTGCCTTATTAACTACGTTATTTATCAATCTTTAAACGCTGTGTGTAAATCGAGAGTTTTTAAGATGGTGCTTCAAACACTTCCTATTCATATACAGCAGGGCAACCATTTCCGCTGCTAAATAAGCACATATCTAACTTTTCAGTTTTCCTATCGTCAATTTCCCGCTCTTGAGTAGTAATATCCTTGCTGGCGATGCATATGACGTCTCTGTATCACAGTTGATACGTTACATCGGAGCCTGTTCTAGTCACAGTGACATTTTGGACAGGGATAAACTATTAACAGAAAAAGCTACATGGAAAAGGATATCAGAAAACTAGAATGGAATCATATCAATGTAAATTTTACGGTCGTTATCATGAGTTGCTTGATCGTTTTAATATTTCAATCCCTTACGCAGGTGCAGACATGTGTGTGTGTGTGTGTGTGTGTGAAACTAACGAGTCCCTGATTTCAGTGACTACTAGACGTGACAATTGGAATTGCATGACGGGTGATGCATAGCAGATGTTTAACATGTCAACACACCTAATCTCACTCGATCCCATTTAGGGAGTACGTATAATCCCTGTTCGGATTTTTCTTCTCTTTACTGGATCACTGGTTTCAGAAACTGGTTTGTACTCTACTACTATTTCATCACAAACATATACTGCATGCGTAACAGCGTTAACCAGTTAAAACAATATAAGAAGATTTAGTGAAAAAGTTAAAAGAATTATTTATGAAGATAGGACAATTTATATATAATTATAAAGAGGAATGATCAAGATCTTCATTTTTTTTAGGTTGCTTGGAAGGCGTAAACTGACCTATTATTCGTCTTTAGTCAGTCAGCATAGGCGATTTACATTTTGAATTTGTAGTTGCATTATTTATGCCTGGCTTGTAATTTGCTTTATTAATGAATTGTTGGCAACTTTGTCGACTGGAACGACAACATATTTTCATGTACGTGCAGCTCCAATACCCTGAAATATTTTCTTTTAAACTTCTATTATTGATCTATACGATTTAAACCGTTGCGAGAATATGTCATCATCCTTTTCGTTACTTTTTGCCCGTTGCCTGCCTTGCATACTTTGTAACAGAATCCACAACAAATATTTTGAAATTTCGTTTTCAATTTATTGCCTGTTTTAGTTATATGTACTTATTGATTGAATAATTAGTGAAATATGAACACTTATTTATATTAAAAATATCCCAAATGGATTCAGATTTGATTTGGGTTCCTGTAAGAAGTTTAATAGAATAACATGCAGAGCACGAGCTACTGATTTGATTCTATTTTTGTGTCTATTTTTTTCTTGTTGATTATTATTAGAATCTGTAATTTCTTGACGTTTGCTATATTTACAATATAATTGACATCTGTTTTTCGGGTTACACCATATTTTAAAGTTGGATGTGGTATCGATGACAACTTTTTGTAGCATATTTAACAATAGTCAACAACTTTGTTATACAAATTTCTTCGCAATGCAAGGTTACACTCGTTAAAATTATAGACATCAGTGCAAATTCGTGCCAATCGTACAAGTTTTAAATATTCACTCAGTACGATGCTGCAAAAGGTATATCGGCATCAAAAATTGAGTTAGTGATGGAAAAATCAAAGTCGCCTCTTTTATTGTACTGGCTTGTTATACGCCGAAATGGACAACAATGACTGTCGTTATCCATTTGTTAAGTTTGAATTCTTCTAGCCTATTTAAAAAATTTGGGATTATTAAAAGTATGAAAACTATCAGGATTGTTACCAGTATCATTACTACTAGGTAGCACGGTAGTAGTGACTGTGAACCGTAAACAAGTCCAGTGTGTACCCTATGTTCAGTACAGTACTGAACTGATATGGAAGCTTCTGATTGGTTGAAATGCTGTGAAATCTTACCGTTCAGATTTTATTAATGTAATATGGTTTAGGTTTCGAAAGAACAACAGAATTTTCTGGTATCCTGTTTTGGTGAAAATATAGGAATTTTCAAAACCTAGCTTCAAAAAGTGTATTTACTGCAGCCCAAACAAGAAAAACAGAGTTGTTTGGCAGATGTTTTCAGACCTCAAAAAGGAACTGATCATGACCCTATTTCCTGCATAGAGGTGAAACTGTAAATGAATGTAAAATATTCAGATACTGCATTCCGATTCAGATTCTTTTCATGGGAATGGAAAATTAGAAAATTGTTACTATTGTCGCCTATGCGTCAAAAAAACTACCATGCTACCTACTAAGAGTAAGTACATCATACGTTTCACTATTTTATCATTTAATTTCCAGATATGCTGAATAATGTCATAATAGTCAAAGAAGAGATTTGGATGTAGGTGAACATGAGAGACATCTCTTAGATAAAATTATAACAGTAAAGGTACAGTGCTCTGCATATTTTTTTTTCTTAAAATAACAATTAGGTTTTCAATGACGAGCTAAACACAGCTGAAAGACAGTGTGATATAACCAAACCTACAGTTAAGTGGGACTCACTAATTCTAGCCGATAAACGTTGTATCTGGGCAGATGGTGTTGGCTCTTTTTGATAAATGTAGGATAATCAGTAAAATAATGTATAGGAAATCTTATAGTAGTCATCAAACTAATACAGTCATCATGATGACAGAATGATTACAAAATAATGATTACAAATAATGAGACAAACGCTTACCATCTCTTGAAAATTCTTCTAAAGCGGTAAATTATAATGTGTTAAAAATGGAGTTAAATTATAAGAAATATAAATTTTGTTTTGTAAATTTAGAACTATAAATTAAAGATCGCCTATTCAAATAGTACGTTGGAAGAAAACAGAGCAAACAGAATATATCATTTATGTCAGGAAAGGAAACTGGGGATAAATTTCATTATCTGTTTGAACGTACTGGTTTCGAAAATTAAAGAAATATGTACATAGAATATTAGTACAGAACTCGGCCAAATATTTTGAATATGAACGTTTAATGTCTTCGGACTCAATATCCATTTTAAATAAGCTGTGTAAATTCATCCGAATTGTTAACAGTCAGGTATGTCCTCCAGACTGATCACCTTTTGTCGTCCTTTCAGATGTATATATGTTTGTAGTTAAAAATTGGTTATGAGAAAATAAAGATGTTTAATCAAAGTTATTTGTATGATTACTTGGCACTGTAATTATACCATATATCTGAAGTGGAAAGTTCGATCTGATGGTAATAAAAATGGGATGAACATGCCGTAAAATACAAAAAATAGGAACAACAATTTGATTGTTATTTTCCGTCTTTCAGTCACAGAAAGGTTTTCATTTTTGAGCTAAGCTAACAGCCTAGAATGAGTGAAAGACATCGCCTAGCCTGTACTCTACATTTGGATACTGTTATAACTGTTGTTAACTGGTTGACTTTGGGGTAGTCATAGAATTGATGATAAAATAGATCAATACTTGAAGAATATGATAAGTATTTCACTTCCTTTTAAATTGTTTACAAACAAAGAAAACAATAAACTGGAATTTAATGTAATAAAACTATAACAATGATAAATACAAATAAAACAATACAAACAAAAAGAAATTAAATTATGTTTTTCTATGTACAAAATGTACAAATTTAGCAGTGAAAACAATGCAAGTTGTGACGATGATGAGCAACAAATTTCTCTTAGTGTTATAGGGGATATTCTTTTTAAAAATATGTTTATAAAAATTTTAGGAGGCAGAAATTCCTTATAGATATAAAACATATCATAAAAAGTGATTCTGTATATATTTCAACTATTTTCACCAAATCTCTCTCTGAAACATATGTTTTCGTGTCAGAATGGAGTAATTTCTATGACTTCACCTTACAAAACAAGTATTTTTATAAACAAATATAGTATGCCCGCATCCAAATAAACTAAAATGATTCTGTATTATAGTAATCTGTTCAAACCGACTACACTAATAACAAAAATTATAATTTTCTCCAACTAAATCCAAGTTCTGTATAGTATTAATTTCCGGTCAAGGCCATTTATAAACACTTTGTTAAATTTTTTCATATAGTTATTTTTTTTTTCATTTATTGTTATGAATCCAGTATGGTGCAGAACGTATTCTGAAACATCATTCTGACGATTTTTCAAACGCGTCTTTAAAGCAACCGAACACTTAACGCTCAGAAAATAATTATTGCGGTTTAAACGGAACTAATTCGGAAAAGAGTTTTAATTCTTTTTTAAATTTGATTTAAAATAATGTATCGATTTATTTTCGTTTACATTTTTCTACTTCTGTAACAGAAGTGAACACAGTATTTCTTTACAATCTAACAATAGTTAAACAATAATTAACGAGTTCAAGTTTGATATATATGAAAATTCATCAACTTTGTCTTATAAAGGGGCAAAATAGTATCTGCGTTATAGAACTACCCTTGCTTTTCCAATAATTTAAGAACAATGTGTAAAAGTCTGGGCCCGTTTTCACTAAAAACCGCTTAAGTTAAGGAATACTAAATTATCGTAAAGGAGGAAGATAAATCTTGCCGTTCGGAATAAATCTTAACTTAAGATAATCATGAATAGTGGCCCTCGCCTTAAACGATTATACATTGTAGTTTTAATTAATGGTAACATTTGCAGAAAGAATGCATTTAAAAAAATAACAATCAGAACATTTACCGTCCTGATATGAAGATTTTCCACACCTGGTTTAAAATCATAAAATCTGTCATTTGACTTCTGCTCCCTTTATGTTAATTATAATCGTCAGATAATCTGAAAGTGATCATTTAATATTACATCTCAGGAAGCACTTCTTGCACAGCAATGTAATATAGTGAGGTACAAAGATGAATTAATCTGAGAACCAAAATTCGAGGATGGACTAAAATCCCTTTTCCAGTATTTTGAAAAAGGTATTCTTTTACTAGCATTATAGACCGAAATGGCTTGGCGTGTTGGATGAGTGTCCCTTTTGAAAAATGGTAGAACGGCCCGAACTTCACATTGGTTAAGATTATATTAACATCTGATTGCCTCATTCTCAAAGGTAGAAATCGATATTCCGCTATCGTCAATTTCCGTTCGTGGAGAAGTGTCTTTTACACCATTCATTTCTACTGCTTGGGGTTCATCAAACTTTGGTGATTTGGCGACGGAATCGGCATAATGAGAAAGAGCTGAATCATTCTCTTCATACGTTATGAAGAAGTCACCTTTATCGTCTGTTTGAGACGGTATAAATTCAGTCTGTTCATTCATATTATTCCTTTCGGATTCCATTGTACTTCTTTTGAGTTCAGTTTTTTCATTATTTATGAGTTCATTGTGACTCTTCTTTTTCCTTATTGGAGTCTTAACTGTTTTCAGTCTATTCAAATCCACAATTATCCTTGGAATTTCTTTTTCCTCACTAGGTGGAGTTCCATCATCTCTTTCCCTATCGACTGAATTGGTAACAACTTCTACAGTACTATGTTTCTCAACATCCGAATACTCGCCGTACAAGCGTCCTTCTATTCTTAGATTATCCAAAGGTTTTTCTGACAGAGTACTTCCACTTCTTTTTGATTCTGAACTGTTATTGTGACGTAAATGTTTAGTCGTTAAACTGTCCTTACTTTTGTTGGAAGAAGCAGAAACGTTGCTGTGGTGTTCTTCAATGGCGTCTTCCTTTGATCTATAATTAATTCGAACTGAAATTTTCATATCTTGACCAACCTCACTTCTGCTCGTCTTCGTTAAATTACTTTCATCACGTTCTGTAATGTCAGTTAGATTGCAGGCACCATATGTCTTTTTTGTTTGCGCAGAAGTTGCGTTTTCATGGACTCGTAGCAATTCTGAAGACAACACTGGAGGCTTCATTGCTGTATCGTTCGGTCTGCCATTATTCCCGCTTAATTCTGTTGAATCGGCGATATTGTTTTTATCAGTTTGTGAGATATCGTTATCTGGGTCCCCACGAGAGGAATTATCACAGGAGTCTTGGTCTGCAAACGTACTGGAAGCCGCTCGCGAGGGCGGAGACGCCGCAATACCATTAACATTTAGACTCATATCAGAGTTCTGACATTCAGAATACAGACTAGGATTTGGAACACGAGTAGGAGAGGCTGGGGATGTAAATATTAGTGGTTCATTGATTCTCTGTACTGATTTTATTGCATAAAGTTCCTCACTATGTTCACTTTCAGGTTGATTTGATACAGTTCTGAATCTATGGTAATTATTGTTAACACGTTGTCCCTTGATTAGAGACGTTTTCACAAAGTGGGGCTGTTGATTTGAATCTAAGACCCGTTGATAGCGTTTTTGGAAATCTTGACTGCTGTTTACTGTTTGTCCAAAAGCTATAGGCTTTTTCCGTGAGATTCTCAGGCGGTTTTGGTATCCTTGAAAACCAGATGAAAATATGTATGGCATTTCGGAATGAAGCATATTTAATGTATGTGGTTCAAATGTAACACGACGAATTTGATCTTCAATTTTTGGCTTTACCACTTCAAAATTATCACCTTTGGGACAAATCTTGACTTTTGCTTTGGGCTTCCGTGGATTTATGCCATTATTTTTATTCCATGGTGAATCTAAAGATTTTGCACACTGTTGATTAGTGTAGACTTTTGGTAATGTATTTGATTCGTCAGGTTCTCTACTTCTGAAGCTTGATGTCGAAGATTCCGTGCCAATGTCAAAAGACTTTTGAGCAAATTGTCTGAAAGAAAAAAAAGAAACTTCTACTTCAGAGGTACATTTTCTTTATTTTGTCTATTCAGCGTGCACTATCTTACCAACTGCAAGTTTCTACTGAACTGACATTTGTATGATAGAGTTTTGCATATTATGTGACAGTATTTTCAAGATATATATGTAACCTTCATAAGGCAACCTCATGTGTTTTTGACTTTTCTTCATATACCGGGTAAGTATTTTAAGACTCCTTTTCTCCGAAAATCTACGAAACAGGCATGTATCGGATTTCACGCCTGTCATTACGAATCTTGATTTAAAAGCAAAGATGTACAAATTTTCCACAATCACTGATAGTATCTTACACGAAAGGTTATTTAAGATCATATTATAACTAATAAGTCTGGTTTTTTTAACCCAAATACAGATGTCTCCCCAAATTGACAAAGAAGTTGCCTTCAAAAATATTCTGATTATACGCCAAAACAATATACGCATTTACATATGATAATAAGCATCATAAAAGTTAGGACTGAAATTGTAGGAGAAGATCTATATATTTCTTTTCCACCGGTCATCCTGTAATGCATACTGTTCGATTTTCCCCTTCTCACCGTATAATTACATGTACTTATAATATGTATAAGCTGTGAAATTCTCAGTAGTACGATGAATTGTAATGAGAAAACTGTTGATACCGGATATACATATTCTCTCACAATCTTTAAAAATCAGCTTAGATATGTTACATGTATGAATCTGGAAATCATGATGAGGTTAGAAGTTATTATGCAGCTGAAAGAGATAGTTTATGCGCTGAATTACAAATAGTTTTATGATACATATTTTATATTTATTATGATTTAATATTACCAAAATATAAACACTAAAGGCATAAACTAATTACAGCTCTTTTACTTTGGAACACATATTTTCATACATCTTTTATGCGAAATCAAAACCGTTATAAAAATAGTGGGGAAAAGGTAAAACATCGGATTGTAGTTGAAATCCAGGAACTATTTCCCTACAGTCTAACATATTTTCCCAAAGTCAAGGTTTTCTGGGTCCCAGCTTCCCGAGACCGAAGTTGGCCCAACCCCTGAAACATCCGTCTAACCATACAGAACAAAACCCGTGGATAAAATAAAAGTCATGGGAGTACAACACAATATTATGGAATTCATGCATTCAGACATTAAAGTTAACATTCCTATGATGTTCCTTCAGTACAAAATTTTATGTTCGGAACAAAGCATTCTAACGATATATTAACATTAAATACAGTCTTCAACATGCCATTGTAGATCCATTTTTAATTATACTCATTTGCTAATAAACAGTACATTAATCACGCAGGGGTGAAGGGATATTTTACATATTTACAAATATTCTGATAGAAGGTTGCACAATCCTCCTATCAGAATATTTGGAAATTATGTAAAATAGCCCTTCAACCCTGCGTGATTAAGGAGGATGCACAATCCAAATAAATTAAAAAGCTGGCCTAACTTAAATTTGGTAGGAGACTATGCTTTCACAATTCTTGTCACGTTTCTATAGTTATAGTTATTTCAGTTGGAAGATTTTCAAAATATTGCAGACGTTTGATTTTAAGCATCTAAATCCGTGTTTTCTACAGCACAGATAATATTAGATCCTAAAATGTTTGTTTGTTTGGTTTTTTTTTTCTTTTTGGTTTTTTGTTGTTGATGTTGTTGTTCTGTTGTTTTTTTTTCAATGTAATTGTGGTCTGGTAGATATCTAACTTCAGAATTAAACATAAACTGGCATCATATTTCTTTACTTAAAATTCTTGTATAATTGTATGCTTTTCTTTATTCTTTTCTGTACTTTTCATCGCTCTATTTGTGTTCTACACCCTCGTCTTTGGTATTTCTTTACAGATCATTTTTTTACCATTTCATTATTTGTAGATATCTCAGTATAAATTAAAGATGTCATACATTTAAATTGTTTCTAGCTTACTTGACCCGAAGATTCACCGTTACTAGGTGTATTTCAGCTTTTTCAAATTTGCCCATCAATAACCAAGTGAGATACAGATTCAGGTTAGTCTCTAGCTCCACGATTCAAATATAGGTGAACAATACCGACAGTTCAGATAGCTTTTTTCTGGTCTTGCAAATGTGAAAATGTGTTTCCTTCATTTGCTTTTCAGCTTTTTTTCGGATTGGCAATTCTTAAGATACTGAAATAATCAAATCTCATAACATTGTAATTGCCATGTTATCTTATGCAGTCATTCACGTTCAAAATACACATAATCTGCCTTGGTTTCTGGAAGTTAACATTGAGAACAGAACTTGATAGACGCAAAAGTTAATAAATGGTTTACATTGTTCGATTTAGCCTACTTTCCTCCGGTTGAATTCCTATTTTTGTTGGTTTGAAGGTTATCAAAGTTTTCACACTTAAAGAATTGAAAACGTGTCTTAAATAATATTGCATGATACAAAACTATATATTATTATAGAATAATTTGATTCTTTCTCATCTATATAACAATTTTTTACAAATTTCGCTATGTGTGTGATGCTCGACAATGTCTTCAAAGAAGTTTCTCTGAAAACATTATATTCAGTATATACCAGTGGAAAGTTAGGTAATGTACTGTGAGCATCAGATTACTAATGGATACCCCGACCCCTTATAAATTTACGACTGTGTATGTGCTTCTATGTTTTAAGATACACGTATGAAGTTTGCATTAATCTAGAAAATTTAATTTCAATTAAAATTAATAGAATTGCATAGCTTATAATTTGAATTAAATAATCTCTGAACGTTTTGCAGAATTACATCCATTTACTTAGCATGAGCTGAATAAACTATAAACATTACATGAAAAATGTCCGAAAATCTACAAAACAAAATAATAACTAGTATTGGTTGATGTCGGAAAAACGACAGTTATACCGATCACTTCTCCCACATCTGCATGTAGTGGGCTGTCATACTGTTTGGAAATAATCAGCTTCCCAAAACCAGCTTAATTTCAGTGCCTAAAGGGGATATGATCTTAAAATAAAAACTATAAAACATTAATGTACATTCAGAGATGGTATGCAAGCGTACTATACATCAAAATGAACACTAGCAGTCAAAATTGGAAGTTGAGATTCAGTGAAAAGCTTATTTCAACAGTTCCTGCTTGACCCCTTATGGACCCCAAATGCAAGAATAAAAAAAAACTAAGACCTACTTGAACATCTGCAGATGGTTACGCACAATACAATATAAAAATAAAACACAAAGGTTCAATTAAAAATGAAACCGGAGTTCCCATAACAAGTTTTATTTCAACTAAGTCCTTTATAACCCCTTAATGAACCCCAAACCTACGAATAAAAAATCTGAAACATTATTACACATCTACAGGTAGAAAGGAACATTACCGTATAAAAATAAATCCCCTGAACCCCAAAATGAAAGAGAAGTTCCCGTGACAAACTGATTTAAACAAAGTCCTTTTTCTGGCCCTTAATGGATCCCAAACCCAAAACAAAAAATGTTAAACCTTATTGCACATCTGTGGGTGTTGAGGAACATTATTATATAAAAATAAAACCTGTGAACTCAAAAATACAAGAAGAGTTTCCGTGACAACCTTCTTTCAACAAAGTCCCTTTTCGATCTCATAATCGGCCCCAAATCCAAGAATGAAAAATTAGAGACTTTATTGCACATCTGCAGTTGATAAGGAACATTACTATATAAAATGAAACCTGTGAACACAAAAATGAAAGAGGAGTTCCCGTGAAAAGCAATGATATGAGGTTGAAATTTTTGCTGCGCAATTTTTACGGTCGCCATCACGAGTTGGTCGATCGTTATAATATATCAGTGACTCAACTTGCTACGGATGTATTTTGTCATCTTAGATCCTGCACGTGTCCATTTGTATTTACTGTCGAGTGCGTCATCAAGCTTTTTGTGACCTTGCTATGATTTTGGTTTGCTTGACGGGTTATGCATGCATAGCAGGAGATGCTTACAGTGTCGACGCACCTGGTCGCACTTCATTCTGGAGTTCCTGCAATCCCAGCTGTTTGTACACTTGTATTTGTCATCTTCAATGGACTCATTCGAACTGATTGTGGTATACTACCCTTTTCGACGTCATAATCCTCCCCAAACCCGAGAATGAAAAATCAGAGACTTTATTGCATATCTTCAGTTGGTAGGAATATTACTGAACTCAAAAATGAAAGAGGAGTTTTCGAGACAATCTTTTTTAGCCTTGATGGGTCCCGAACCCATATATCACAAGTCTGAGACCTTACTGCATATTTACAGATGATAAGGAACATTACTATATAAAAATAAAATCCCTGAAGTCAAAAATGAAAGAGGAGTTCCCGTGACAAGCTTATTTCAGCAAATTCCCTTTTCGATCCCCTTAATGGGCTCCAAACCCAAAAATAAATACTCCGAGACCTTATTGCACATCTACAGATGGTAAGGAACATTACTTTATAAAAATGAAACATCTGAACTCGAAAATGAAAGAGCAGTTCCCGTGAAAAGCTTTACATAAAAAAGTCTCTTTTTTTTGTTCCCTTAATGGGCCCGAACCCATGAAAAAATCTAAGACCTTATGTCATATCTACAGATAATAAGGAACAATACTAAATAAAAACAAGGGGTATTTTGACCATAGCTCACAAACTGATACTCCCCCCGTGCCCACTAAACCTATTTATTGCAAAATGATTAAGTACCCATATGAAAGATTTCAATTCCTAAAAAATATTTTACGCAAAATTACACTGCATATTTTAAAATGTGTTAAAGTATAATAAAATTCCATATAATGGTTAAGGAAGAGTACAAAAATTTGTGAACGATATTTGTATCTCATCAGTGGTACTCGAAGCCAAATGTGTGGAAATCCAAAGAAAAAGACAAGGGTGTAGGCATACGTGTTTCCATTTTATACACGATACATATTATGAAGTGTAATGAAATGTCAAAAAAGTCTTAAGGGCGACAAATAGAACTTGCAGACCTACAGTTCTGCGGAGCAATTTCTTAAAGGACACCATACAAATGCATATGCTGTCTAGAAATTTGGAAAACATGATGTACAATATCAATATGAACTGACGAATTCCTGGCTGTTTGGAGTGGTGAACAGAATGACTTAATGCAAGCTGTACACAATGAACATTGTATAATTTATAATTAAGAATTCATATTTAATTTACCTGATCTTGATTGGCAAGTTATCCAGAGACTTGTATACAGCTTCATTATTCCTGACCCGGTCCTTCTGTAACTTGATAATGTATCTTTTAGAAATCTCTTCCTTTGTAATACCTAGAACGTCATTTCGATGATTAGATGTTCCGATGTGTGTAGGAGGCGCTCTAAGAGACAAAGACGGAGGAATTGTTCCCTTTCGCATCAATTCCACTAAATGTGGATCGTCCAGTTCTGACATGTCATGGTCACGACTGAAAAAATAAAATAAAATCATCGTATATGTTAGAACTGTATTGCTGTATAATGGTGGCAATTTGTAATCCATATACGATGTATACATATTTTATGCATCTATTTACGATTTTTTTCACAAAAAAATAATGTAAACAAAACATTATTTTACTACACAACATCTAGCACAGATCTTCAGATAAATAAGAACAAAACAAAGGTCACAAGAATGAACTTGCAGAATGAGAGCAACATCAAACTCACCAGTTGTTGAATAGACAAAGAGACATTTACATACCTTGGAAGAATAGTGATAAAACTGAAAACACATATAAAGACAACGAAGTAAGAATGGCAACAGTTAGGATAACCTTCAACATGCTCAGCATGGTGTAATTAAAAGGGACAAAAATAAGAATATTTAGTACCGACGTAAAATCAATGCGCTCTTTTATGGCACAGAGACGTGGCGAACAACAACCGCAACAGATAGAAAGATCCAGTCTATTATCAACAAGTATATTAGAAGGATATTGAAAATTGGTTGGCCATATAAGATCAGCAACGATGACCTGTGGCAAAGAACAGAACAGTTAAATTAGAAAACGCGTGTGGACATGGTTGGGATAAACGCTGAAAACAAAAACACAGAACATCACAGGACGGTCAGTAAGACTAAGGAATCCGCAGGGGGTGGGGGAGACGGAAAAGGGAAAAACCTGTGTAAAGGCCGAAAACTTAGCTTGAAATGCCCAGGACAGAGTTAGATGGATAGGATCAAAGACTAAGTCTATCATAGGATTTATCAACGGCCTTTTTTCCACTTAGGAGTAAACAGGCCATCATCGGTAACCAACCTGTAGCTGACTCCGCCCTCACTGAGACACGTAGAGGGGTCAATCGTCAGTTACCGACGATGTAAACAGACTTAAGTCAATAACTACTAAATAAATGGATCTACATAAAAATAAAGCGTGATTTTGTGAATTGAAATGTGCACAACTGGTGCATCTACAGAGCTATATGTCATGTTTATTGTTAAATAGGGTAAATAAACGCGGATACAAACCAAATATTTTGATATGAGTTTAGATCTGACTTTGTAATACATACTGAATGACTGTGATTAAAAGAAAAAAAAATACTGATGACATTGTGCACAGATGTATCAACACATCTGTAGTTTATGGAAATTTTACTCGAGTCGTGGCAGTGTATCAATTTAATACCACTTTTGTGTGTGTGTGTGTGTGTGTGTGTGTGTGTGTGTGTGTGTAACCCTCAACTCATCAATGATTTATGTTATATATCGGCTCTTCACACTAAAAAGAAATGAAAAGTTCAATGCTCAGCATCAATCTCCAAGCATAGCTCACAAATTAATACCCCGCGTCCCCTCCAAGTCTGCTTATTACACTATGAATCATTATCCTTTTGGAGGATTTAAAATCATAAAAATACATCATGCAAAGCTACACTTTGTTAAGAATGTGTTGAAGTTTAATGAAATTCATTGTAGTGGTTAATGAGTAGTGGATACAATACCGGACCCCTCCCCCCTCATCCAGAGCATAAATACATACAAAAATGGCTATTTTCTGGAAAATTTTGTATTACGGAAAGAAATATCAAATATGTGGTGTACAACTATACCTCGTACTGAAGAACGATTTATGAAATTTCATGTAGTAGTTAAGGAGGAGTAGTGGATACAATGTGGAGGTTAAATACATGCAAAATGGCTATTTTCTGAAAATATTTGATAAGAAAAAACTAAAGGCATGGAGTACAACAATACCTTATACTGAAATTGTGTTAAAGCTTTGTGAAATTCCATAAAGCTGTTAAGGAAGAATAGTTGCGGACAGACAGATGGAAGACATGATCACTATATATCTTCCCTTCGCGGGGATGGGGAGGGGTGTATAATAAATATATGCATTACGCGGGCTGCAATAATTTCATCTGAAAACAGGCTGCTCATTTGCCCTACAAGAAAACCCGATTTCCATTGCAACATTAATCATTGGCAGTAGTAACTATCTATATCTAAAACTGTTTATAAGAATAAATCTACTTACATGTTGCAACATAAGCAAATACTGTTTACTATATGTCGAAATTTACCGGTCATGTCAACATAAACTTTTTAAATTTACTAAATATTTGCCTCATTAACTAATGTTCTATCTCCAAAAAATCTTACACCATTTTGTAAAGTATGTATATTATTGTCTTTTCACTTCATTGTCAAAATGACAATAAAAATGAACTATAACAAAAGGTATATTCATGCATGGTTTGTAGAGTTTCACAATCAGATATCGGTAAGGGTTTCTTGCTTGGTAAAACGTCATTGTGAGCGAAACAATACAACGTAAAAGAGAGTGGTTGCCATGTTTGCATACTCGTATTTTATCTACCATAAAATCAAATTATCTACAAAACGGTCACTTCAGTTTTAAGTAATATTTCCCAACATTTAAAGTTATACTTTAGAAAATCAATTTTCACTACTTTCGTTCAAAACACAAAGTAACGACCAAATACTAATATTAACTGGAATTAATATAAAAGATCTACAACGTATCCAGTAATAGAGAAACAGAAATGTAACAGAAAATGAAACAAGAAAATAAATTAAGATTTTTCCGAAATTAGTTATTTATG
>JAOXYI010163872.1:0-31235 GCA_028566495.1 Lithophaga antillarum | reverse complement strand
CAAGAAGATTGCTTATCTCCTTGATCTTAAAACTGTAGCTGTTGGTAGGTTCCACGTATTACTAACCAAATACAAGAATCATCAACTGAATTCTTTTCTTAACTTCAAACAGTTATCATTTGATGGCTGTATAAAAATATTTGATATTAAGAAATACCATATTTCTCAAAACTGGAAAATAAGTACAATTAGGATTCGTTGTAGCATCACCTCTCTCCTAAAGGAAATGCTTGACATCAGTATGTTTCACTGATTTTAAAACTGATTAACTTTTCTAAGTGTAGTATTGTATGTAAACCTTCAGTACATTCTTTTCAGACTATTTTATTTCCAAATACTTACAAATATACTCTTAGTATGCTTCTGTTTATAGATGATTATGAAGTAGAAACCTATTTAATGTCTTCTGTAATTCATTCTTTTTTTTGTAGCCCTTTGATTTAAATCAATAACCAAATGTCGATCAATTTGTTGTGTGATATTTCCTGTCAGAATTGTACTGTTTGAATTTCTCTGACATCGCAATGATTACTGGAGAAGTAATCCTTGAAACTATTTCTCATAGTTAAAATCTTACTCAGCTGTTGCTATTTTGGATATAAATGAGGTTGCCAAGGCTTTTGATTAAAAATTGAAATTAAAGACACATTTTGTTTGATTTTAGTGGACTTGCTGAGTGGAATGACCATGGGACAGATTACTCATGAATCCAAAATTGATTGGTTGGAGGTAAGATACAAAACTGTTGTTACAGTTAGAATTAACATCACACATATCACTTTAAAAAGTGTTTCATAACTGAATTGTTCAGTATAAATGTGTTGTTCTATTGTTTCATAAAATGGATTATAGTTTTGTTTTTTTTTTTTTGGGGGGGGGGGGGTGTGTTCGTTTTTCTTGCCTTATTGTTCGTTTTCGAACATTCAGAATCCGTCGTAGTCATCACGAAATGCGAATCTTCATGCAGTGGAAGTCATCTTAAAATTTTTAGTGGGTTCTGATAAATTGCAGGAATTGACAGTTAACCCCCAAAATGCTTCATTTTTCGTAACATAACATGTTCTCCGACTCTGAATTATGGGATTTATGTCGCCTTCAAGGCATAACGACAGATGTCGAATGTAGAGCTCTTACTCATGCCGAACACATATGATTTCACTATTGGTTGCTTGTGGGAGTTTGCATTGAATTTTAAAGAATATGTATATCGTTTCTCTTTGGTCAATCGCGTTCTTGCCATTTTGTCCGGACTGAAAATCCTCTTAAGGAGAAACGCCCCAGCTTAATGGCTTTTATGAGACACATTACAAATAAAAGTTTCTGGTTCGGTGGATTCAAAGTTTTATTTTATTGAACTGGAAATTATGGTGTCCGGATGTGGCCATTGTCGTTTTTTCGCGTTACCTTTTTTACAAGGCGACAACACGACATCACGACAAAAGGGAACGCGACAATACGACAACACGACAAAGAGAAACGCGACAGCACGACAAAAGAAAGTCGAAAGCACGACAAAGAAAACGCTAAAACCTTGTCGTGATTTCGCTTTTATTTGTCGTGCTGTCGTGTTGTCGCGTTTCTCTTTTTCGTGTTGTCGTATTTTCGCATTCTTTTGTCGTGTTGTCGCCTTGTAAAAAAGGTAATGCGAAAAGGCGAAAACACGACAACACGACAATGGTCACATCCGGCCACCATAGTAAATGCTTCAAACATCTAGTATCTTATTATAGGGACCTTTAATTTTGTAGAACCGTTGTCGCAGCATCCATGGGTTCAACTCGGATTCAAATACTTGATCAGATAGAGAACAAACAAAAAAAATCTTAAGATCAAATTTACAAATAAAGGTTCAATACATCATTTTAACGTTACCACTGTTTGAGTGTAGATATTAACACAAAGGTAACTGCCACAGGGGACATACGTTTGGCGGGTTTGAGTCTTGAACCTAAAGAACTGCAATCCGGAAGAATCAGCCACGGAAACGCAATAATAATTGTATTATACACAAACAGGTTTATACAATCAGTCGAAGTAGGGCCAAAATTTAACTTTGGCCTAACGAAGTTGTATTCTTTTTCATTAAGCAGAAATCGTTTTCCAAACAAAAGTGGAGCCGGGATTTCAGTCAACAAATTTTTTTCGCAGATGTAGTGAAAATTTTTTTTAAAGTTGGTAAATAATTATCTGCCTAGCTCACACTTGAAAAGTTGTTCGCAGTGCAATGGTATATGGGAATAAGTTGGAGACCCAATTCATTGTTTTGTTTCTTTTCTTCTTTCCCCCTTTTTTTTAAAAACTGAAAACCTTTTTTCAGAAACTTCCAAGCTCCCCTTTCAGCCCCCCCTTCAGAAAATAGTTCATGCCTAATTTAAATGATGCTCCACTTGACACGGTTCTGCATAACATAAACGAACCATTTTTGTATGGATGAGTTCTGAATTAAGTAAACAGTATATAATGTTTCAACTTAAATGTGCCAGCTAATAATCAAATAGATCAGATGAGTCTTTAGTTTTTTTTTATAATTCATGCATCTTCGGTAATGACTCCTTATGCATTTTTTGTTATTCCAGGATGAACTTGACAGTGCGGTTGAGATGTGGAATACGCACAACATAAGGCCTTCTCGGAATCTGAGAGTTCCAAGTGGCCGACCGAATGTTATGTATTATACTCCTAGTCTTTGGAACACGGTGGACTATATTTTTCCTGTATCAGATATGGATGTGGAAATTTGTAAAGAAGAAGCAGAGTTTCGTTCGTTAATTCC
Source organism: Lithophaga antillarum (assembly GCA_028566495.1). Taxonomy (NCBI): domain Eukaryota; kingdom Metazoa; phylum Mollusca; class Bivalvia; order Mytilida; family Mytilidae; genus Lithophaga; species Lithophaga antillarum. Next base: position 28,462 of record JAOXYI010163872.1, on the reverse strand, counting down.
CTGTGACCAAGATATTTATGAAATATGCACAGACATTATGAAACAAGCTAACCTAAGACCTGCACAAAATGCCCAAGACGCTACAGATTTGTTTTTGTATCTTCGAAGAGAAATTCGGGCATTATTGTAATCATACCATTTTGTATTACATGTAGTTTTGGCTGATGTAAACACATATGTCTTGAATTTTTATTTATGTGTTAATTTTTTTTTTATTTTGGTGAGTTTTTCAACATGTGTGGTATTACTTATATTCTCTCTATATCCGCCTGTGCTTTCCGGCGCTGTACACCATCTCTCTCTATAAAACCAATGTCCTCATATTTCTGTAGTACCTATTTGTGTGCAGATTTACTTGAATCACATGTATACACAAATACACACGGTCCATGCTCTTTTATATCCATTATACACGAAAAACATCTATCAAAGATATCATTTATACAGAAGAAATCTACGAAGTTTGCTGAGTAGTGAGTGAGTGACCGACTGTGATTTAAATCTTTATTAATAATGATACAGCGTAAAGTGGGGCAGGTCCAGTGTAAGCTATTGTCATCACTTGGCGTCCGTCCTCGTTTTCGTTGTTGAAATTTTCTGCTCTGAAACCACTCGACCAGCTTTTGCTAACATCCTTAGGACAAACCCATTCGAAATTATATCCTATTTCCCTACCGGCCAACCAACATGGCCAACGTTATGTTGAATATTACATAGAAGATAACACTAATAACGATCTTTTTTTCTGTGAAATTACGAAACCTTTTGGGAGCAAACGTTGGTGAAATAATCTTTAAGTGGTCCTCTTTCAGCGCTGCATCAGATGATCCATTCCTGCAAAGTTTGCTGCTATTACTATAAACATAAAATACCAGAAAAATATTATTACAATTCTTATAAAATAACGAATTTGACCTAATTCTTAGATGGTTCCCTTCCAGAATTACATCTGATGATTACATCACAACATCAAAGATAGCTTACTTAAGCCCACTATTGTTCCCCCATTGCCTACAATAGTGACATTATCAGCAGTTACTCAAACATCAATTTACGTTGAAATATAGGATACTCTATCAAAACGAAAGGTAGAAATTTTTTCAAGGTTAGCCGGATCGCCATCTTATACTTGCCGACAAGCGAAACCTCATAGTAAAAATGACTGTGGCATCAAAATTGACAACTGAGCAACTTTGACGTCCCAGTAAATTTTTTGTCAATGACGTTTCTTTTGGAGGCAAATACAACATGGCGACCACTATTACCTTGAATAGATAATGAAATCAGCTATTGACCATATGACGGAGCAGTAAATTCATAAGTACACTGGTCGTTTACTAGTCTTTAGAAAATATATCAAAAGACCGGTCTATTCCTTTATTTCCTATTCCTATGGCAATTAAAACCACAGTCGTAATTTGCGTGGTCTGGGTATCGATGACTTAAAGTTAAAACCTCCAGACTGATCTTTGTTCAACTTCACCATCCAATTACAGTCCTAATTGGCGAGCTCATCATAGTTACGCAACATTTTATCCAGAGGTCTCAAATATCCACCTATTGGACATACAATTTCAAACTGTTGTTGGATTCAGTTAAGTACTATACCAGACGATTGACGAAAAGAGAAGATGAATACCCTATCAGAATGGGTTAAGCATATCAAGAGATAAAGTCCAGTTGACTACATGTAATTTACATAACTCATTTGAGTAAAAAGTCTTAGTCAGTACAAAAGTCATTGAAGGATAACACCAGATATTTCAATGTAATAATATTTTGCAGTCATATGATACTTCTAAATATTTTGTACATTAAACAGAAAAAGTTCACAAAAGAAAACAAATTTGAACCGGAAGCCGCGATATTTTGTCAATAAGACATTAGAAAAATGGTGAATTCACCAAATAGTACTATCTTCAACGGTAAAATATGAACTTGTGTTGCAATGGTTACTAGATTCCAGGTGAAAAAATGAAACATTCAGAACAGAATTTATCAGTAAATTTCTGTACTTACACTGTACGAAGTTTCAACGAAGTTTGAATATTGCATGGAATTTCTAAATTCGCCCTTTATTTCTCGATGTTGAACGAAATTTTACATTAATTGTTTCAATGACATCTGCCCGGAAAAGTATTCTAAATCCAAAGTCAGTTAGACCCCTATAATATTCCATAAATGACATATTCTATAGTCACTACGACTTCTGTTCCCATGAATTTAATAGTCAATTGCTACAATATCTTATGAATATTCATATCCGACAAGATAACCGTCTCCATATGGTTACTATTGACCGAAGCGAAGCGGAGGTTAATAGTCAGGTCACTTGTCTACCACAAGGGACAATGGATATTGCGAATGAGCAAACGTGCAGTTACTAAGTACTTTATTACATCGACTTAAACAGGAGATTATAAGTTTAAACGAAATTCCGAGACTGAAATCGATTGCAGAAAAAATGCATACATAGACGAGTTTGCAATTAGTGCATTTTCCCGGAAAATTTTGACGTCACAATACAGATTTTGTAACGTCACAATGTTCAACGACGCGATTTGCGCCGATTGACCCCGGTAAACCGGCGCAATTCATTCATAAACAACAATGGGAAATTGGTCTATTCCGACACCGTAACTGAGTACAATTCTTATCAATGTATGCATTCCGATATGATTTAAATATGCTTCTAAAATGTTGACGTAACCTGACATTACGTTTTTGTCTATGTCTGTTGTCCAGTAATTGGACAATTGCCTCCTCACGCCACCGTAAACCATCGTTGTTCGTCGGCCATCTTCGGAGAAATCTGGCGTCGGTCACTCGTTTCATGTGACGTCATTATGACGTTTGTGCTCTAGACTCTGAACTAGTGGTACCTGCAGGATGCTCTTTTAATTTTTTTAATGCACTAATTCGTATTAAAAGTTGATCATGTGATGTAAATTCTAATTTTTCATTAGATAATAATATTTTTCAGAGTTTGTAATAATTGCAGCTGATACGGTATCTAACAATATCGTGTTCATTTGCAAGCAAGATTACTTTAACTGTTTAAATAGGGAAATAAGCATAGACAGTACACTTGGAAACCAAACATATACAGATACGACATTATCAAGAACGAGATCCAGGAAAAATCATCTTAGTCTTGTCTTCTTTAGCATCTCGCTTAATGATGACGACGGTGGTAAGCCTTTTCTTACTGGATACCAAAATTATTCAAGTGTACTTACAAACAACTTTATATTGTTGGGTCAGCTAAATATTCCACAATGCTATAACTGATTTTTACCACAGTAACAGAAGGCCTGCAGAAATTCTGTGACAAGGCTTATTCAAGAATGGCGAGAATCAGAGGTGGATTCTTCAAAATTCAAAAGAAATATTGCAGTACATAAAGTTTAGGGCCTTTCATCCTGCCACAGCATTAAAACTTGAGACTTCTCTACCCCTGCACGACAAACCCTTGTGATAAACTAAAAACTCGACTCGAAAATCAATAGAACAATGTTTCCTCAAGGACGATGGTAAAAGAAGATAGAAATGTTTTTGTGTTAGGTAGAGAAAAAACTTAAGTTTGTCAAGGAAACATGTGGATATTACTCGGATGCTGGACTTTGTTACTGACATTATAATTGTTGAATTTCCAGACAGTCGGCATTCCAGTGGGCTCTAATTGTGTGCCACTTCTCGTCGACTTTTACTGTATTCGTATGAGGCAGAATTTATTTCTGAATGGTTAAAAAAAGCTAGCCCAGTCTTTATTTTCAGCTTCACAGATATGTCTAAGTCTGCATCTTTTTAATACTCATACGTTTTTTATAGATAACGGAGAATGCTACAACAAAAACTGTACGGCAAGCATGATAACTTCGATTTTCCGATTGTAACTTCCCTTTTCCCAGTAGCAACATATCAGTATCACCTGCGTATTGAGTCTACATTTCATAGTTTATCTGCTACTCTAAGGCTTGCGTTCATTATAGAGACTTTCTACACAGAGGGAAATCATTGTCACAAAAGTAACTCTGTCAAAGCTATGTCAATATCGTCACTTCGGAAAGTTTATGGTCGCCATCACGAGTTGGTTACAGTTTCCGTTCTCCATAATCGTTTGACGACTTGTTGGCTTTACACATAGGGCAATACAATTGGTGACAAGTTGTAGCAGGACATGCATACCCTTCCAGAGCAACTATGCTGACCCCTCCGTAGCACCTACATGTATGTCCACCCTTCCGAAGCACTTATTCTTTCCCCTTCTGGAGCAAATGATGTCACTCGTTTTTTTTGTGGGACCTAGTATTGGTGTTGTGTCTCTCTTAGCTTCCTTGTTCGTGTTAATGCTTGAATCTTTACTGATTGCAGCCTTGTGTTTGGAGTTTTTGCTCGATTCTGTATTGATAACGGTCTTGTCGTAGTTCTCTGGATAGATGATTCAGTAAACCGGTAATATTCTCGTTCTGTTTTATATTAATATTTTACTGGTTTTATTGGTATTAAATGGACATACACATCTTCACGAGTACAGAGCCTCTGTGACTGAATGGTCTGAAGTTAATCTTATCTGTTATTAATTTCGGGCAATGAAACCGGGAATGCGTCGATTTAGAGTCGGACAGCAGCAAGACGGCTACACCTTAATTAACAATGATGGTCAGTTTTTATTTCCAAGGTCAGGGTTTCTCACCAGGTATTCCAGCTTCATCCCCAAATAACACTTGGACGCCACGATATAGTTAAAATTAGGAATGATATTATACACTATGACACATTATACTGATTCCGAAATGACCAGTCCTTGCTGTTTGTGCGAGGAAGCAGTAAGTACTAATTCCAAGCTTTGGCTGAACTCGACCAAAGTCCAGCTCTCTAATCTCCCTTTAACTAGGCAATAACACCAAACAGCACACCAGCGCGGCAATAAATTAGGCTAGTGACACTTCCTGTTTTTTACTTTATGCACAATTCTAGACGAATTACATGAATAGACAGCAGTACTAATGATAATAATTCAACACTGGTTGTTACAAGTACACTATATTTACTATCAACTTGTAATGTAAACAGATGTATGCTTGTAAATGCCTCATTTACTAGTAGGAAGTCTTCAAGATGCAATTACTTTAGTTTACAGTTAAGTTTTTATATGTCCACAACATGGACAAACATGTATACAGTACATACACAAATGATAAAGAAAATAGGATACTCATACGTCTGGAACGTAAAAATACTAATGTTACTTTTAGCTCACATTTCTTAGTGAGTCTATAAAATCTCAAAATTGTATTCATAAGTATAAAAATGTATACATGCTATATAGTTAGTTATACTTCTGAAAAGTACACATATATATGCTACTTTACCAGTAGCCCAAAAAAGAAAAAAAACAAACAAGAACAATAAGCAGTTCTTATCTCTCCTTCAACATACATTGTAATCTATATAAAAAGATATAAGATTGTTTTGTTTTCCATAAATTTATATTTTGTCAAAACCATGCGACTCCATTAGGGCACGCAACATGATTTCTCTGAAAGCCGATGGATCTGCCATTCCTCTTGGCAGAAATATTTGAAGGGCGCATGTTGACACATATGGTAGTCTTGTGATATTATTTTCTTGTGTAAAGAACTGAATTTCTATGTCTTTGCTGAAGCCTCTAGGTGGGATGTGAGAAGCACCAGTGATGAAAGCAAGCAACTGCTGGAATGTAACATTCACCGTGCCGTCTGAAAAATAATGGTAAATAACTCAAAGTTATTTTTCCTACTAGTTCATTGTTAAGAACACAACAACCCTATACATTTATATCTGATCTGAATTTGTTCGCAAAAAATCTGTATCTTTAACGAAGGATTCAGGTAAAAAAAATTGTTTAAGTCACATTTATGGGATTATCAACATCATAAAATGGCAATGGAACAACTGTCGCCAAAGTTTTACCAACGTCACTTTACTATCCAAGACGTTAGACTGATGTCTTTTGGACCAAAGGTGGCTGTGGGTATAATTTGTATTCAAGTAACCGCTTGCGGGTTCCTCGTTTTACGTTGTCCATAGGGAAAAATCATTTTTGTTGCAGGTCTTTTTATTTGTGAATAGTATTGTTTCTTTCTATGTGTAGATTCGGAAGTTTATTGATGGGCCTGGGGCCGAAAAAGGAACCAAAAGGGATTCAATGTGTTACAAAATTGTCAGTGGGACTCTTCGTTCATTTGATATTCAATTGCAAGTGTTTCATTTGCGCTTAGTATTGTTCTTAAATATGTGTAGATTTGCGACAGCAAGTTTGTTTATTCCTGATTGGTGGGTTAATGGCCACATAAGGGACCAAAAAGAATTTTCCATTAAAAAAGCTTGTCAGAAGAACTCATCTTTTTGAATACGTACAATTTTATTTAATGCGATAATGTTCCTTATTAACTCAGTAGTGTTTTTGAAGTTCAAATTAAGGAACGGGGCAAAAAAAGGGTCTTAAAATTTCTTTAAAACTGCGTCGTAATATCAGGCGGAAAACTAATTGAAAAAAAATTACCTCCCTTGTAGAATTTCTTCTGCATTAATTGTTAACGATGCAGACGAAATCACCACCAAAGGTTGTCGGAGGAAAGTGTCCATGAATTATATTTCTTCAGTTTTTCGAAGTAAGTTATATATATAGCCAGGAGGCCGAATCTTCAATTCATGAACATGTGTACTTTGTTTTAAGTGAAATATTCATTTAAGAATAAAAAGTAAAACTTATTGTCTCCGTCGAACACTCTTCATCGTTAGGATTATACAAAAAAAAATTTTCACTTCAGTACGAAGCGTTTGGAAATGATAATTATCTAAATAAATAGGTATTTTTGTCAAGATTTGTTAAAACACTATTTCACATAAATCGAAAGTGGCGCTCCTAAACGTCACATAATTAAATTATATTCTTTACCATTTTCTTTGATTTTTTACCAACAATGTTAGCTCTGTTGGATTTCTGTCTCGAAGCACTTTTAGCGATTTGTTACTTGTAGGATTGTCAACTTTTTCATATAATCTTTTCTAATTTTATAAGCTATAATATACTCTGAATATACAGGTAAGTGCAGAATTATAAGAATTCTATATATTAGCAATTTTGCAAGTAAGAAGAGTTTGTCGGCTTCCGATCAATCACGCCAAAACAGACAAAGGAGTGGTCAACTTTTGGAATTTTTTATCTTTATGTTGAAATAGTGTTTGGAAACGCAGATATGCCAGTCTTATAGACTGACGTTTCTATTGTGTTTTCCTTATTACTTTTACATTGATTTATGTTGGTGCTCGAAAGTGTAATAAATTTAATTGAGGCCACTGTATGTCCCAGAAGTACGTAATTTTTAAAGAACAAAATATCGACTGAACTTAATTTCAGGAAATCTTAGTCAATTTAGTATTACATTTAATAAGCCAGTTGAATAAATGCCAATAAAACATTTTGACCACTTGACTATAAAAGTAAAAAAGAAATGTACTTTTCCTATCTCTTTTAATTGGAGAGTTAGATTCTTTTGTTCTCGTTTGACCTCATCCCCGCCAGATATATCACTGCAATAGTCACTGACCGTAGATGCATTCTGTAATTGTCAAGAGTCATAACCAATATTGCCAAGAAGAAAAAAAAAGGCGACCAAAGTAAAAATTAATCAAAGATGGAGTTGTACAATGGAATATGTCAGTGCACCCGTCTTTAACTGGAAGTGAATTGTAATAGATAATAATGTCGTGGCCCTTACTGTAGGCAATATAGTGCCAAAAATCATGTGGGTGTGTTGGGATATTTGTCGTTTTCCGACAACACCTTTATCTAGTTTTAATGAATGAAGTATCAACTTTTACGGGAAGTAAATGAAACAGTTAAAACATATTATAGTAATCTAAACAAGTAGTTTTAACTTTATTATTCATTTATTTACAGTGGAGTCTTGTTATAGTTCTTGGCAAGCCTACGATAGGACAGGGGTAAAACACTCACACCAAATAATACACATGTAGCACAACTAATAATAGTACCTGCTATATCTTGCAGAAACAATTCCCAGGAATAGATGGTTTCATCCTCTGATATTTTTGTGTTTGAACCTATTTCAGAAAATATCGGATTGCACAAACGATCAAAACTGTGTTGAGTTAACTCTGTAGGCTCCTGGCAGAATAAGGGTTCGAAAACAACTGGATTTTTTGTAACAAGATCCCAAAATTTTGACACATCATTCAGTCCTTTTGTGAATTGTGTGATCTCTGATGCTGTCCTTCAAAGCAAGAAATACGTATTACGATAATGAAAATCTACGATTACAGAGATTCAATTTTTTTGGTAATGTAATTGAAATTAGAACTCGGCACTTACTCCTCTCTATTTTTTTGGTTAAAAAACAACCAAAAGTAAATAGAGAGTAAGTGCGGAGTTCTAATTCTAATTACACTGTATACTGGAGTCCTTGAATATAATGTTAAATAGTGTTTAACAAAACATTTGCTTTAACAACAGACACATCAAACATCATTTTGTAATAATCCACAGTTACGGCGGAATAGTTTCTTGCAGGAGGTTTCATTTCGCAACAGATAAAGATTCAGTTTTGTACCGGATAAAGCCAAAAAGGTTGAAATATATATTTTTGGTATTTATTTCTCCTTTAAAAAGTTTTTATTTGTATTTATAGTAAAGTATATTGTCACAATGTACATGTATGTCAACATCTTAACTTTGTTCAAATGAAATATGTCTGATAACCTTTGGAATCCAGTAAAGTCTAATATCAGTGTTAAAAGAACACTTCAGTATCAATTGAGGTTCAAATTTTCATAATAATATGATAATAATAACAAAAAATAAATACTTAAGAGGGTAACTACAGTATAATACTACTATCCCCTGAGGCCCTTCCTTTCGTTTAGAAAAATAACAAGAACGTTCGTTTCTTCCGTGCAAGAACCTATACAGTATTCAATTTTCTACGAATATAAGAACGCACTTACATGTAATAACACTGCACTTTATATCACTTTATAACATCTGCAATAATGCCAAAAGAAAAAAGAACAAGGGAACGAGGTTAAATCATCGTGAAATGCATTGGCAACGGTTTCAATTAAAACATTAGTCATTTCCCGTCGTTTCACTCGACTACTGTTTCATGAAATACAGCTTGGTCTCCTATAGGCTTTCATGTCATACACGGCACTGTAACATTTTTAGAAATATTATTATAATTATGCGGTGGCATTTGTTAACAAGAGGCTCACCTGAGCCTGTATCACTCACCCGGTTATAACCTGGCCAATCGTAAGAAATTCTAATCTGCCTGAAACGTTTCAATGTAATTGTTTTAGTTCTTTCAAAAAAAAAAATAAAATAAAAATAACAATAAAAACATTTTTAATGCATTTTCCATGTTGTTCAATTAAAACATGTTCCGCCGTGGTGGTGATCTTGGAATTTATATTGGTATTAAGAAAACAGACCAACTGGGGACCCCCCGAGGGAACCTCGGGGTATAGAAATAGGACCCGGTTTCTCTGGCCAAGTGTTACAACCCCTCCTCAATGGAGCGTCCTTTGGTTGTGCGGGATGTAAAAAATTCACAACTCGTCCATCGGATGGGGACGTATAATTACAGGTCCCGTGTTGGGAGAATGCCACGATATCTGCACGCTAAAGAACCCTTGTAACAAGCTCATTACGAGTGGTCCGTAGGTGACCGGTTACAAGGCTAAATTTTGCGCCCCTACTCATCCTGTCCCCCTTTTCCAGTGGCAATCAAAATTAACCCCCCTTCTCCCGGTCGACCCACTTTTCAGATCCTACGAATTGATATATCGTGAACTTGTTCTCGTCCTGAATATGCATGAAAAATTTGCCGCTGGACGTGAAACAAACAACAATCAATCAATCAAACTGGGAACAAATTACTCAATGGTTATTCATGAATAGTTTAACTGTCTCAGTTCAATCATCCAAGGCGATTATTGTCCAAAGCACAAGGTTTCAGAGATCTCTAAAGGTATTTCCCATAGTGTGAAATGTTAAACTGTGTTTTCTCAGTGGCTTCCATCTTGGACTGAGGATCTGCAAAAAACATTAACTCTGTTGAGGACAATCCACGGAACATTTCTGCAATGAAGCATTTTCACTGAAATTTGTGCTTTCTGAGAAGATCTTTAAAGATATTTCCAATGGGGTTCAATGTTGAACTATGTTCCTTGGCGGCGGCATCATGGATTTCCGATGGCCAAAATAAAGGCCAACAGTTTTATAGAGGACCATCTAAAGGAACATTTCTGCAATGAAACATCTTCATTGACAACTATGGTTTCTGAAAAGATCTTTGAAGATATTCCCCATTGGGTCCAATGTTAAACTACGTTTCCTCAGTGGTGGCATTAGATCTGCCAAAAGAAAATAAATAAAAAAACACATACTCTCTGTAGAGAACCATCCAACGAAAATTCCTACCAAGTTTGCTTTCAATCTATCACTCGGTTTCAGAGAAGACTGAAGTGTGAAAAAACGACGGATGACAAATGATGACAATAGCTTATATTGTCCTTTAGACATCCAAATATTGACTGCAATGATCTTCCGGAAACTATAGGTTTTAGATGTACAAACAGGCCAAGTTTCTACAGAGCTATTGCTATATTTATATATGCGCCATAATAGTCGATTTCACATTAGGCCTTCATATACACAACTTGTATACGTATATCGTTATTAATCAATGATACCTGCTTGAGAAACCATCTGTACTAAGAAATCAAGCTGTTTTAAGAGACAACTATAAAATTATACTTGGTGGAAATTAGGAGATATTCTATTGTATTTGAACAGTTGCCTAGATAAACCGGTGGTTTTACTGTCGCAAATTGCGTTTACCTGGCAATGCAAAGCCAGGAAGAAAGATATTTGATATACTGAAACCTCCCATTCACGTCGGCACTTTAGTCAAATACAATACAGCTATATCCCTTCAGTAACGCAACGTCTGACAAAAAAACACACTAAAACTTAATGTTAAAATTAGTCGGAGACGACAGCTGCAGTTGCGCAATGTCGTCTTCTATGGTTACCACAGTAAAACGTATATTTTATGGAGGATTCTATCGATTAAAAATGCATTATAACATTAATTTTACCTCTATTATGACACCACCTACAATATCTTAACGGACCACTTTTCCTTCTTGCCTTAGTTGGTATCTTAAAACTAATAAACTGTAAATTTGAGTATTCCTCCTCTTTTACTTTTTGAACATTTTAAAAATAGTTCTCTTATACCCCATTTATTACCTGTAAAATATCAGTTGCTTGATCAACATTTCAGCCATTTCATGACGTTTCCCAACTTGAAGCCGCCAAATGTTAGGAATCCCATGATCCGTAAGCCAGTCTCCATGCTTTGACAAAAATGAGTCTCTTTTACCATCCGAGTCTATTGTCTTCAGCTGAAATATTATTTCACAAAAACTCTGCAGGAATTATTTCACAAAAGATCTTCAGAAAGTACACATTTGTGTATTCAATTAAATTTCTCACAAGGTACATAATTAACTATATAAAATACATGTACTAGCTGGTTATAAAACATTACCAGGAAAATGTTCAACATGTGATCTGTTTCAATTCCTTGCAAAGCTGAACAGAGTTTGATGGCCCATGAAATTCACAACGGCTTATCATGACTTATTTAAGACAAATATACATATGCTCATAACAAAACGACCAAATAACCGTTCAAACATGCTGAACAAAGACTGAGGAGGTCATAGCTAATTTGCTTACCTTCCAACTTCTCTGTAACCGGAAAATTAATTAAGCAGGGAAATTACCAAAGGTTGGTATATACCAGACTGTCTTGTATTAACAACATGAACTAAATTGTCGGTAGATACATTTCGATCATGACTGATTTACCTGCCATATGATATCTTTTACATCAGCTGGAAGTACTTCAATTTCAAAGTTGGATAATTCTGTGTTGATCCCTGTCATCAGTTGATACAAATTCTTGTTAAAGAAATGAGGACCCGGACCATCCTGCACAAAAGACAGCGCAACCAGGTTTCCTGCCATTCTGTAATGTCCTTTCTCCAGTAAAGTAATATTGTGTGAGAAAATTTTGTTTCCATCCGGGCCTTCAAACATAGATGATGCGTGCAATTCATCTAATGCTAGTCTGAAATAATTTAAATTTCAAGGAAAATAAATATAATTTGAGAGGGATGATTTTCAGCAAAATTGTAATACATTATATATTTGCTGGCATAAATTGTCGACTTAACTGTTGCAAATTGTGTGTTGAAGGTGACGTGTTAGCGGTACTATTTAAACTGATATTTTCGATTGTAAAATAAAAGATTTAGATAGTGTGTTAATGTAGATATAAAGGCATACTGTGAAATTAAATTAGTTTCATTAATTTACCCGAACTTTTCACGTTTCATGGAAAATCAGTCTTGGTTTCCAACAAAAAAAGGATGTACATCAATTTATTGGAAAACCTTGACATATTTTGATGCAATTATATTATATTTCAGATTCTATAAAGTAATCAATGTCATCACAATGAAATAAAACTTCGTAAGGGGTTTTCCAAATCTTGGGTCTCGCCTGTGATTGTAAGCAAGTCCAACTTCAGATAATTCCGATATGAGGAGGTTGGGGATGACCCTACAGATTTACTATACAACTTGTCTTTTTGTGGTGAATCAGAATATATATGGTTTAGGGGTAGGAATCTAAACTATTTTTCAGATAACTTCAGATTTCAGGGATGACCCCTGGGATTAACCATACATATTCTTTTCATAAGGAATAAGAAAATATATGGTTTACGGGTGGGGATCTGAACTATTTTTAATACCCCCCCCCCCCGGAATAACTGTACAATTAGTTTTTTTCATACAAAATAAAGCAACATATGGTTTAGGGGTATGAATCTAAACTTAAAAACTTTAACCCGTGGGTTAACCAAGAAGTTCTGCAAAAATCTAAGTCTATTTATCCGTCCAAATACGGGAAAAAAAGAAAAAAAATGTCAAAATTTTGTTTACTCTGTATTTTTGACCATAAAAATTAAAGCTTGTGTCCGACTTTCATGAAATTCTATATAAATCTGATGACTTTATTCAAGTTGTATAAGAACTTTACCTAACTGAGTGAAAAAAATAAATCCAATTTACCCCAAAAATACGGGAAAATGAAAAAATATTTTTTCCTAAATTTTGTATGACATACAATCTTTTGATCACACCAAAACTTCTGACAGAATTCCTTTCAATTCCACTGAAACTTCTCTAAACCGGTACATATTGGAGCATTCAATTTTGATAGTATAGGAATAGACAGATTTATGTCGATAAATTATGAGCAATAATGCTACATTTTGCGAAAAATAAAGTTAAGTATTATGAAGATAGCCGCTCTTATGAGAGACCAGTTCAGAGAGGTTTGGCAGTATTACAACTCATTAATTGTAAATTTTAAACAATGTTATAAAATTTTATTTAACCCTTACTGACGAAAATATATAAAATTCACTTTAATTATCGACAAGAAATTGGAATTTGAAGTCCTCCTTCCAATACAAAATGGAGCACCCAAACTTTAAGTCTTAAACAAATTATTTATCCCGGATTTACAAATTTGGCGCGTATATTGTAGAAATATGAAATAAGAAAATTAAAAATTGACGTGTATCTTGTAAAAAATCGCAAGCCATATTAAGACGGCACCATTTGATTCTCCGAAAATGAATTTTTTTTTTTGGTGGGGGGTAATAATTTTTCCAAGGAGTTCGATTTCCTTCTGTATTACACGTGAAATCAAACCTTTATCCAAGACCTGATAACATACTGTATTTATGGAAAATGTTGATTACAAATATCCTTGCTGCAAATCAAATAAATACTTTTTTCTCGTTTTGGTTAGTTTGGAGGGGTCGGGGTCCTACATGTGCAACATCTAAACTAGCAACAGTGGCCTTTCGGATGTTGGATATGGTCATCGGATATATATCTGAAACGGGACTATTGACCATTGAAGAACCATTCCTGCCAAAACTGGTTTAAATTAAGCATATTATAGGATTTTTTTCAATATTTTTTTTCTGTATTTTCTAACGGTTGCCAGTCTGGTTGAGAGGCAGGGTCATCAGATGGAAATCTGAAAGGGCACCATTAAAAGGTTCATTCGTATCAAAATTTGTGAAAAGTTGCGGAAGTATTGATTTTATAGGCATTTTTTACTTAATATTTAACCATATGTTCTATTTATAGTAATGGTGGCCATCTTGGTCGGCTGGCGGGCACATTGGATATAATTCTTAAAGTCTGGTTCCAATTTACCAAGTGGTTTCTGAGAGAAGGATCTTCAGGCGAATTTCCCATAGGGTACTATGTTAAACTAAGTTCGGCTGTTGCGGCCATCGGCTTGGTTGGTGGGCGGAGACATCGGATACAATTCTGAAAGAAGACTATATAAGGACCAATGGTGCTAAGTTTGCTTCAAACTAGCCCATTGGTTTCAGAGAAGAAAATTGAAACACGACAGACGACGACAACGGACGCCGACAACGGATGCCCAGTGATGGCGATAGCTAACATGGTCCTTCTTACCAGGTGAGCTAAAAAAACTATTTTTTACCAATAACAGTAGACATTCATATTGAGGAGAATAGATTTCACTTGATCATAATCATGGCGACTGGAATTATGGTTGATCCGGCAGAAATAACATATTCACATATTTCTACTGGCAAACCTAAAAAATTCTCTCCTTGGTCCACCATGATCTTGTCCCAGTTCTCCGCTAAACTTTACATACAAACTGGAATTAAAGTTAAATGAGGGTCTTTGAAATCCTTTAAATGCTGAATCTAACACTTTTCTTCTGGATACGATAATGTCTGTCCTGCTTCCTGACTCCACTACTTTATCAGAAAAGTCTCTGAGAAGGCTTTCTACAGTTTTGCACTGTTCTCTAAAAGTGATAAGAAAGAGGGTAGATTGACTATCAATGACTGTTTTCTAGGTGTTAAAGGGCAATACCTTCGCTACAGTTTCTAGATGTTAAAGGGCAATACCTTCGCTACAGGAGTATCATTTTCAAATGTTTATCAAACATGTATTTGTATCTAGAGGCTCATTTAAGGCTGTATCGCTCATTTGGTTATAAATTGAGCAATTAAATGGTACTGCAGTGCCAATGCATGTCCAAAGTCGAATAAGATCATTGCAAACATTAGATATGCCATGGGACCGTCAATGCAAAGTATGGTTTAAATCAATGGACTAAGTGGTTTCGGTGTAAAGGATTGTTACACATATTTCTCATACGGTCCTATGTTTCGCGGTGGCAACCATCTTGGATGGAGGACAGCGTCATCAGATATAGTTCAACGAAGTCTGGCTTATATCGGCTAAGTGGTTACTGAGGAAAAAAAATTTTGCAGATTTCGGGCCATCTTTGATATAATGTAGGACCAAAATTATCGGGCCCGAGGCGTCTTGGTGTTGAAGAGGAATAAATTTCCAACATCTTACCAATTTTCGAACAATCAAGGGCCATTGCGCGAATGTCATACGAACAACGGGGATGCCAGATATAATTCAATGTACGGAAAGTGCGAATCAATAAAACGGTTTGTTGGTGTTCTGGAGAACATTGAATTGTGCTTCCTTCACGAAGAATTATGGGAAAACCAGACGATAATAACACCCGGAAAACGACATATGTTGAAAGAGGGCAGGAATACATAGTTTTATGAATTTTGGAGAATATTGGTAATGTTTTAAACGATTTACAACATAACTGTTTAAGTCTTCACAATTTATGGATATATTGTAATATATTTCATTTCTAAATGATATCTCCCGACCATACTATTAGAGAATGCTTTATTTTGTTAAGAAATCCAAATACACCAGAGAAGCGACCGTTGATCGTGTTCAATGCAAACATTGTTTTGTGTTGTGGCTCTAGTTGAGCGGTGTAAAATTATATAAGGTGTGACAGTTTGTTGAGCACAAAATATTATTTATAACACGTTAACATTTGTGCTAGATAGTTTAATTCTATTATTGTATCCATGATAAATGTTAGTCATTATCACTTACGGGTGTTTATTTGTCTTTCGGAGAATCATGATAAGAAATATAAATGTGCACATTGCAAACACTCATTTGATAATTTTTTTGATGCAATCGTCCATATCATCAACATTGAAGACCAGATAGACACTCGTCCCGAAAACCAGCAATAGCACCAAATATAAACACTTGATATTCTGTGCAAGAGCTAGAGATACGCTGGCATCGAGTAAGAACATTCTGAGCCAAGGGTTTCTGAGTCCACATCATTCCCCACAACGTAGACTTAGAGACACTCGACTTGTAAGATGGATGACAGACGACAGACATTTTCAATCGTGGATACAACATGATAACGTGATAAAACATTAGAGCTTCCACCATGCAAAAAAACCCCAGAAATTAACACCAGATTTACCACTCTGCAGCAGTGAAAAAAATCACATCAGAAAACTCATATCAGAACAGGTATA
Organism: Lithophaga antillarum; assembly: GCA_028566495.1. NCBI lineage: Eukaryota > Metazoa > Mollusca > Bivalvia > Mytilida > Mytilidae > Lithophaga > Lithophaga antillarum. Next base: position 11,867 of record JAOXYI010163872.1, on the reverse strand, counting down.
ACTGGAACAAGACATTATGTGCATTTGTATTTAATTTTTTTAATAACAATAATAATCTTGCGACTAATGTATATCAAGAATGGTTAACAAAGAATACATAATATTATCAAACTAGAGGCTCACCTGAGCCTGTATTGCTCAACGGATAAACATGATCTCATTTTAAAATGTCTACATATTAAATATATGTTCAGAGGAAACCAACATTGCAAACAGTAGTCTGCTTATTTATGTCTGATCTGTAGAGCATTGAAAATTAAACAGTTGAAATTCATTAAATCGGCAGTTAAAAATTTGAGTCAATTTTTGCTTAAGTTACGTAACTTATGGCTATATGAAGGTACTGTATAGCCACTATTTATCCAGCCCATTCAGTAAGAATGGAGGAATCTGTGTAGAGAACTGTCCTGAGTCATCATAGAGAGTTCAAACATTTGGCCTTGTAGTTTCAGAGGAATGGACGCTTGAAGATCAGAAACAGGAGTCTCTCTCGCAGCCGTGTTAGCTGACTAATCAGCTTGAAATGAGGAAATTTTATAGAAGACCTCCAAACATCATTTATGCAAAGTTTGACTGGAATTGGCTGAGCAGTTTCAGAGACGAAATTTTAAAGGAAATTTCCCATACAGTTCAATGTAAAACTATGTGCCTCGTTGCCGCTATATAACTCCTCCTGATCTGTATCAAATGAGAAATGTTTGTAGAGGACCTTCCAGTCATCATTCCTATAAAGTTTCAAAACATTTGGCCCTGTAGTTTCAGAGAAGAAGAAGTTTTAAAATCGGCCAATCAGAATCAAGAATTGCCTCTGGCGGCCATGTTAGTTGAAAAATCAGCACCAAATGATGAAACTTTATACAGGACCTTTCATATATCATTTGTGCAGAGTTTGGTTAGAATTTTCTCAGAGAAGAAATATTAACGACGACGAACGCCAAGTGATGGCAATAGCTCGCATAGCTTTCAGCCAGGTGGGCTCACCAACTACACCCTCTCATGCGTCTAAAGTGACTAACTCTTAAGTCACTTTCAAGAAGGAGACTTTCAAGTACTTTTCCCATAGGATCCAATGTTAAATGCGGCCATCTTGGAATTTCAATCTGCACCAAAAACACAATTTGGGAATAAGGCTTCAAATTAACACTTTTGGACATGATTACCTCTCACTCTTAGTCATTTCCAAAAATAATTTCAAGGGCATTTCCTATAGAGTTTAATGGTAAACTATGTTCCAAGGTGGTGGCCATCTAGGATTTTCTATTAGTATCAAAATATATTTCTGGTATGGACCTCCCGATGAGCATTTATAGACATGTATCGCTTCAACTGCCATAGTCGTTTCCAAGAAGATCTACAAGGTATTTCCCATAGGTTCTAATGCTAAACCATGCTGCAGGCCATCTTCGAATCCGGTGGCATCAAAAATATATTTCAGGTAACTTCCAATGAACATTAATAAATTTGTTCTCCTTCAACTCTCGTATCGGTTTCCCATGAGAACCAATGTTAACTATGTTCCACAGTGGTGGCAATCTTGAAATTTCGATCTGGTAAAGGACCTTCCATTTATAGATATGTTCTTCAAGTTTATTTTCCAAAGGATTGTGTTCCATTTTCAAATGGCGATGTTAACCTTATGTCAAGCTTTTGGAATATTATATTCAGAAATTACTTTAAAACAGTCTTGAAATATAGGCTATCATTGTCATAACTCTTCACTTTATACAGGCACATTAATGGTTAATCAAGTTTTACGACCCAAAACATAGTGATCAAAACAATTGTTACATATGGTTCAATGGATATCCGTCATCTGAAACCAGGATATTTTTTCTTACGTAATGTTGGCTCTTACAACTGTAACAACTGTCGCTAAATGCCCAATCAGCTGTCGCTATAGCACAAATCAACTGATGCTTATGTGTAAACAACGCACAACTCGATGTTCACTGGGTAAATTTTAATGATTACTTTTACGGTTATAATATTCATCTTGTGAGCACACTATGAACTATTCATGATAAATATTTGAATCTTATGAACAAATAAACATCACACTAAATATTCTTACTTTCTTGTTTAATTGGTTCAATATCTGACTCTCACCTCGAAAAACTCGAGTTATTGACTTCATGCTCCTATGCATCCAATGGAAGGAAGAAAGTAAGGTGTGTACAGAGTGGCAAAAACTGTACTTAAAGCAAGTACGTAACTTTTATACTTTGTTTTTAATTTAAATAGATTTTTTAATGAAAGTGCCGGAAATTTTCAGATGACAAAAACATATTACACCAATAGTCGCGGAAGCACAACTCAATCGTTTTCTCGGCTCGCACTTTCCATACATTACAGTTGTAAAGGAGAACTTCCCAAGGATCATCTCTACCAAGTATATTTCAAACCCAGTAGTCATAGGGAAGAAGACTGAAATGTGGAATGTTCATTACGACGACCACGATAGAAGTAAAGTGATGGACCTTCGGAATAGACGAGTTGAATATTGTGTCCCCTTTTTAACGTGTTAAGATTGTGTCTTAACATGTGTAGGATCTAAATGCAATTAGCTTTGATGTACAGTAACATTTCATTTGAGAGGACTTGCTATTTCAAATATGTTTACAAGTTTGACAATTAATATAGGCGAGTTCAATATTGTATTGAAGGATAAGAATACGTATTATTTGATCACGGATAAAATTCAATTAACATTCATTTTCTAAAACAATAAAAATGCGACTTTAGCAATGAAAGATGATTGCTATTCAACAAATTAGAATTAGTCATTGTGATAGTTACTTTCCATAATCTGTATGTTATGCAAAAGAATTATGGGACATTACTCTTTCATCACCTAAACAGTTCCTTCACGTGTTTCAGATCTGGACATGTTGGGAGGCTATACATGTACATGTATATAAACATGCTGAGACGCTTACCTTCCATTGAATCTGTATGTTTTAACAATTCAAAGTATAAACAGAAAATTATTGTTTATAGGATTTTGACATATTCCTAAACATGTTTAGGGTTCTGTTCCTAAACGTCATTCTTAGAGTGTAGATTTAAACTGTAGCATGGATAATATTATAAAAGGTTAAAATTCGCCAAACTGTACAAGAATTACACACACACATTAAAAAAAAAACCTGAAAATTTTTGTAAAGTTTTCGAAAAACAAATTATCATGATAACTTTGGAAAAAAAGCTCAGTTTTTGGACAACACATAAAATTTATCTTACGGACTAGACTTTGCAGCATAATTTTCCTTTAAGCTAATTTCTATTGCTTTTTCCAGTTCTTCGTCTTCACTATCAAAAACCTCTATATAGTCAGTATTTTGTCTGCAAGATACAATCAATATAAGCGATGTCTTTTCTCTTAAACCTGCATTTCACTTATCTTCAAAATAATTAGAATAAATATATTTTCGGAAGCTCTTTTTTCCACAGAATGAACGGTGGATGTTGAATATAGGTCTTTAAAGCAGTTGTTCTATAGCAGAGGCTTTAAGATGTTGCAGACAATATAAATTCAAATTACAGAACCATTCCGGTTGTCTGATGAAGATCATGAAATGATGGAATTATTCACACTGGTAAACACGTTAAAAGCTTATAATTCTGCACAGTACAAATGTGTAAATTTAATCTTTGACACACTTTTTCTCGAAACTATCGAATACTGTTCATTGTAATGAAAAGGCTGCTAACATTTGTATCAATTTAGAAAAAATACCTATTTGATGGTCCAGGAGATGAATTCAATGTGTCATGAAATGAATCCATTGTATGAGATGAATCCTTTGTACATGTAGAAAGTTCAGAGGTATCCACTGATGATACTTGAACTCGCTGTGTGTTTCTTTTTTTCTGGAAAAAGACGAAGAACACCGAAATATCGTTACAGATATTAGTAGGATTATGTAAATAGGAATTAAACCACTAATTATTTTCTTACTGCTTTTTGGTAAAATATGGATGAACTATTAAAACGTTACCTCGATGATCAACTTAAAATAAGGACATAGATGTATCACCTTTCTTGCTAACCTGAGCCGCTGTAAAGACACTTTAGATGCGATGCGCAGATTTCCCACATACAACAATATTCTAGGGTATTTTTACCTTTTACTAAGTGTGTTTACTTCGTCAGAAGAACTACGCTATTGAACATGTTTCTTGTTGTATATTGTAATGGAAATTCTACCCAAGTATCTATTATAAAAAAGAATACACTGCTGGAAAAAGTACTTTGTTACACCTTCATCACTCAACTGATCGTAAATTGGCCCATTATTAAAAATTGAAAATATTGTCTTTTATGTATACTTCAGAAGATATTCATTACTGAAGTTTGGCTCGGTTTCTTTCCAGTCTCTGCATCTTGAAAACATTTTTCAAGTTTTCTCCACATTTTATTCTATGTCAAATATGAATATCTCCCTAACGCCACAGCCAACTTTATATATGATATAGGGAGGGGGCAAGGGAGTCCCTGTTAACAGGATAACAGTAAATTGCCAAAAACAGTTAACAGTAAATTAAAAAAAAATCAGAAAACAATTAACAGTATATGAACACAGGGAGGTCCAAAAATAGAGATAATAACAGATAACAATTAATAAAAAAATAAAATATCGTTAAGGAGAAAAGTAAATTTTGTTAAAAAACAGGTAACAGTAAATTAGCCAATAACACTTAACAGGAAATAAAATTTTCAAAATGACATATAACAAAGAATAAAGTTTGCCGAAAACAGTATACAAGAAAAAACCCTTGCCCCACCAAAACCATCCCCCCAATGATGTTTCCGCCTGGGAAAAACGCAAGATAGCGCCGACTAACCTTGAAAAGGTTTATTCCATATGAAACAATAATGAATGCAATTTTTGTTTCCCGGGTTTTATTTAATTTTGATTGTCTTTGAGACTTTAAAACGTGTACACCTTATTTGATGACTATATCAGATATGCATATGCAGACTTTCTGTTTTAACGCTAGATATAAAAAAATAAATCAAAAAGTAAAAATAAATAAATATCCGCACATACCAAACGCAATAATTTTCGCCGGTTCAGTAAAACTGTCGGCGTCCCCATTTCCACATCAGGCAAATCACTATCACTATCAGAATCGGTGACTGCATTTGCAGCAGCTGTTGTTTGCTGAAATTACACATGTACACCGTAAAGCTGAGAAAAGTGCAATTGTAAGAAGTTGTCCTTTGTAAAAAGTCGAAATGATGTGATTTGAATGAAATGGTAAAAATGAAATTGTTGCTGTGAACAGGTATCCTTCAAGCAAAAATCGAGTTCGACTTAATTTATTACTACCGGTACTAGTATACAGTGCGAGTCTTAAACAACGGCCAGTTTTAGTCGGATAATGTGTGATTAACATCATAGCTATACAACTTATAGAAACAATTTTATACAAGGCACTTACACCCAAATCAACAACAGAACTTTGCGGCAAAGATAAAAATATTTAGAAGAAAGTTGAAATTAAAGATCATACCACCACATATTTAAAACGGCGCTGGGGGCTGTGTCACTCTCTGCTTGTTTCCTTCAAGATATCACACACACACACACACACAGTCACACACACACACACACACAGTTTCATTGATATTTATATATAAACAAGATGCTCACCTAACCCAACCGGCGCAATTTATTCATAAACAGAAACTGGGAAATTGGTTCACAGGTGCAATGTTAGTGAAATAATGCATCCTTGTAGAATAACACCCATTCATCATTCTTATAAAAATTCACAACGTTTGCCATTGAAGATAATTTTTGAAAACTAGCCAATCAGACACAAGAATTACCTCTAGCCACCACGTACGTTCGCCAACTGGCTCGAAATGAGAACTTTGTAAAGGACTTTCAATACATCATTCATGCAAACTTTGGTTACATTTGGCTCAGCGGTTCAAATGTAATTTCTCATACACTTCAACGTAAAACTATGCGCCGCCATAGCGACAATGTTAGCCACCCAGTCAGTACGAAATGAGGTGTATTTGTAGAGGACCACCCATTCATCATTCATATAAACTTTCAAAACATTTGGCTCTGTAGTATCAGCGGAGAATATTTTTGAAAATCGGTCAATCAGAAACAGAAATTGACTCCGGCGGCCAGGTTAATTGACCAATCGGCACAAAATGAAGAAACTTCGTAGGGAACCTTCCATACATCATTTAAACAAAATTGTGTTGGATTTTGCTCATCGGTGTCAGAGGGGAAGGTTCAAGAGTAAAATTCCCGTACAATTCAATGTAAAACTACATGTATGTTCCACCATAGCCGCCATATTAGCCCCAAATCAATACGAAATGAGGAATCTTTGTAGAGTACCACCCATTCACCATTTATTCTAACTTTCAAAACATTAAAGCCTTGCGGTATCAGGCGGAGAAAATGTTTGAAAATTGGAAAATCAGAACAAAGAGTAGTCTCTTGTCGCCATGATGGTTGACCAATTGGCATGAAATGAGGAAACTTGTAGAATACCTACGATACATCATTCCTGCAAAGATTAGTTGGAATTTGCCAGGTAGTTTTAGAGGGGAATATTGAAATGTGAAAAGCAAACAAATGATGGTAATAGCTCACATGGTCCTTTGGATCAGGTGAGCTAAAAACTTGATAATGAACCATCTCCTCATACATAATAAGTATTGGAAATCCACCTGAGGGCGTTAGCCCGATGGGGGATTTCCGACTTATACCACGACACTTTCATCAATGCACAATGATAGCTTTCAATATTTTAAGGTTAGGGTCTTCGAGGAATTTGATCTTATCTTACGATAAAGCATGATTAGTGCAGGGTATCCGATTACATTTTATGACATCGTGGTATAAATGTTATAATTTTTTTTTATTCAGATCACGTTGATTTCGGACACTGATAAAAATAAAATCAGATCCTTTCAGGGTGTAAACTTCAGTAAAATGTGTTGTATTCAAACATATCATACCTTTTCTTCTGTCGAAGCGTTGCCAGACACGTCAGCATTTGCCTTTGTGTACATGTACAATCGAAGGATTTTCAGTTTCGTTTCTTCATATGCTTCTTCCACGGTACTTTCTTTCACTGGTCTCCCTTGAAAATCTCTTAGTTCGACATACATTTGATCAATTTTTCCTCTCTGGGAATATCCATCCGGAAAAAACAATGACTTTCCAGTTTCCAAAATATCGGACATTGAGAAGTCTCTATCAACAGATAAGTGCCTTGTACCACCACCACATTTACTTCTCACCTGCCTGTAATCGTTGACTTTACTGTCGAAATCCATCCATCCCAGTTCAATCCTTCTCTTATCCTTTCTTGCATTTTTATTTCCTTTCAACTGCATGTGTGTCTCAGATCCTAGTAAACGTTTTTTTTGTCCTAATTTAGATTTTAGGCGATCAAAAATATCTCTTCTTTTTTCAGGTGAGGTCTCAGATCCCTGGCAAGATACTTCAGAATCACTAGTTTTCGTAGGTTCTTTTCGTGACTTGCAAAAGGCAAAAGCTGAAACGCGGTCTCCGTAGGCAGGTATATATTCCTTCACCTTTTCCTCCTCCATTAAAAGTAAAGTACTGCAATCAATCTGCAAAACAGCAGAATAGACATCGTATGAGTTTTGACTCGAATAAACGATGATACACTGATTTACACCAAATAAAAAAAATTATTTCTATTACTGACTGAACTGAGCATGTCTACTTAATAATGGCGACGTTCACCAAACAGATGTGGGAACCATCGAATTAAAGTCCGAGTTCGAGTTTGAGTTAAAGTTCGAGTTGAAGTTCGAATTAAAAGTTCGAGCTAAGAGTTAAATTTCGAGTTAGAAAAAATTCAAATCTGCTAATCATCTAATGAATTACTGCATTCATTATGGAGCCCGTTCAGCCAAATGTTTGGAAAATTATGCTCTCGAAATTGAAAAGTCGTGAACAAGAGATTGAGATAAATTATCGTCCGAGAAGTGTATTTAAAATCCAAGATTATGTTTTATTATGTACAATCCCGTTGCAATCCATGTTTACCAGGTACACAACTCCCTTGATGTATTTACAAAGGCAAACGGCACCAACGATAGTAATAACTCATCTAAGATATTGTGCATTGATTCCAGTTATGAAAATTTACAAGATTTTTTTTTTTACATTAACTGATTGATCTTTAAGCTTCATCGAGTCATCGAGCAATATCACAATTTCAGCACAAGAAGTCAACAAACAATCATGAGGAGGAAATGGAAGGGACGAAATATGTAGCCTTATAACTGGCCACGAACGAACACCTCGTTAAGACTTCGTTACAAAAGTACTTCAATGAGCAGTGAGCGTGGCAATTTACCAAGAAGGAACCTCGGATTACACGTTGGATTGTGTATTAATATATCCCGCACAATCAGCGAACGCTCCTTGCAGAGGGGTTATACCACGCGGCCAGAGAAGCAAGGTCCTATTTCTGTACCCCGGGGGTTTCTTTTTTGCCATTAAAAATATGCAGAAATAGTAGTGAAAACTATATATTACTTCTATAGTGGAGTCGATTGCCTCCTTTCCTCTCTACCTTCTCCATTGCTCGTACACTATTCCCTTGTTCAACGGGGCTTAGGTGGCCGAGTGGTTAAGGTTGCTGACTCATAACCACAAGAATATCACCTCTGTCGGGGAGTAGAGTCCAGCTCTCCCCGCTTCACGCCTTAAGACTCCGGACACCTAGCCAAGGTCGGGGGTTTCACAGGCTCAGCTCGATAGATGTCCGTGAATTCCTCCTTTAGTTAGCAGTTAGTCTGGTAGTAAGGATATAACTGAAAAATTGCTAAAGGTGACGATAAACCATAACAAACAAACAAACTAAACGCCTTGTTCAAAAACGTTTACGACTCAAAAGGTGCAACAATATCCAGCATGCATTACTTGATCCTGCAGGTATTTTACGTTTTTTCATGTTTGGTTCATAGCTGTCGGATTAATGGGTTGTCGGACTCTAAGGCGATTCCGTTCCATCGACTAAACTGATTGCCACAATAATACATGTAGATAAAATATTGTTGAATTTAGTGTATCCCTCATTTCATATCCAATCACCTCTCTCCCCATGAAAATGGTAAAAAAAAGATAACAGAAAAAGAAACAGCAACAAACCGTCATAGTTACACATCAACAAGTAAAACGGAAAGCCCAAGTAACTTGTGAAGTGAACATCGTTTCGAAAAATGTTATTTCATAAAGCATGCCGTAAAAAATCACGAGATAGCTGAGATACTGCAAAAAGTGACGATAAATCTCAGCAACCCAAACCTGCGAAAATGTGTAGAATAAATTGAGAAACATAGGCCTCAAAACAGTCCATGTAAGAAGCGGAACAATCACCATTAATTTTACTGCATTTTGTATTTTAACCAAAGAAAGTCTAAGACATAATTTTGCTGGAAGATCTATGCTTATTCCACACTTTCTACTTTCGCAAGTCGGTATTGATATATAAGCGAATAATTACATTATCTCCAAGTTTTATACGATCTTGCAAAGATTGTATTAAAAGTCGTCATTACGTGCAGTTCGATTCTTCATTAGCCAGTAATTTCAGTATTTTAAATGCTGCATTGGTCAGTACCATGACGACAAAAAAGTTTACAAATCGATAAACTTTTCTTGGTGACGTCGTTACCGAATTAATACGCTGTCCTAATAGTTCCCTCTGTGTTGTTTAATTTAGCCACTATTTTCAATTATTTGACAAATAGACTGGAAATATAAGTAATAAATGCTATTTTTTACGGAATTTATTGATGTGTAAACTCAGCATTTCACTCGCAACCTTTGGAATTTATTCATTAATAGGGTTGGAAAAGCGTTGAACGAAAGCATATCATTTGCAAGTGGGAAGAACTTCCACGATATTTTTAATAGGACTTTGAAGAAAATAGTTCAGGTTTTTAATGACGTACAAATGTATATGCTAAAAAGTTTTAAATTCAAGCGTATATTGCAAAACACGGGGAATAACAAGACATAAATCGAAAGCATTTCATATTTCAATGAGGAATTGTCACAAAAATCAGATTTCTTAAATTATATATTCCTATATAAGTAATGGTAGGGGTGTTCCGACAATCGGGGCCCAGTTTTTGATCACCTGTCTGTCATTGGGTATGCTTTTTGTCACCAGTTTCATAAGGGAAATATTCTGTGAAGGGGTAAAAATGAACAGTAATATGTCAAGGGGTCACAATTTTGCATAATTCCATACTAAATGGCCACATTCCTTTCTCTTTGCAACCCGTAATCGTGAGTCAAAGGTGCAAATATTTAGATGACAGTCTGAAATGGGGTTCAAAATTAACTGCAAAATCAGTCTGTAAAGGGGTCGGGGTTCAGCACCGCCGGAAGAACACCTCCACCATTTTGTATGGTAGGCACCCCCCCCCCGGATCCCCTGCCTCCAGGTAAATTATGACCCTTTCAGCCTTGGGCAAGTAGCTATTTTTTCTTTCAAATATATTAGGTATAGAAATAATAGTGCAGATGAGAAACATCCGTGATCAATTCGAAATATACATGTTACAAGATGAATGGCAAATATGCGACTGATTATTTTTATAGCGGAAAAATACCTTATCGTCCAGAATCTTCTTCAAGTATTCTTCATCAACATTTCTGTTCCGCAAAAATTCCACCAGATCTTCAGCCATGATTATGTTAAACTGTATCTTTCAACTACAATATTTAACTGTCAATACTTAAACAAACCTTCTAACACCTGGCGATAATTAGATCTGAGTATTTGTTATTCAATTTTACTATATACTCATACGACACACTCTTTCCTCTGTAAAAAATAGGCGGTTCCGCTTTATTTTATTTTTTTAATTAAAAGCCATATATATGTCATCTCCTGCAGTTCAAATGACCTGTAATCCTTCTGTGGAATTTTTATCGAATTGTTTTTGTGAAAAATGTGTCAGCTTCCCAGTGCAGTGTATGTATTTTCTGTTATCAAAATTTAATGCATAGTGACAGTTTCAAGTGTTTGTGGTAAGTATTTATGACCTTACCTGACCTAGGTTTATCATGAGCAAGCAATTTCTACTGTCTATCAAAGATGCAGGGATAATTTCTATCATCCTTTTCAGAGTATGTCGTATATTAAGTATATATGAAATAGGTCATTTCTAAAGCATTTATTGGTGATACTATGTGACGGAATTTATTACTGATGCTATTAAGGGAAGCTGATTTACTGTTTTCGGTAATAATTAGGCCTTCTAAAGCTTTTAATCAAGATGTGTAGAGAATTTTGTTTATGTGCATACTTCCCGAATTTTTGCTCTCGTGGGAGGGCTGAAGAAATAATTTCCAGCCTCCACTTTAAAATCCAATGGTTCTTCAAGAAGCAGGACGTTCTCTTGATAAATAACCTGTCATTAAATCACTTAACATAAAGGCGACTGGTTGTCATTTACAAACAATGAAACAAAAGATCACGGTGTTTGCATTTATAAATCTATCAACTTGATATGCCTGCGGAAGAAGAATATCTCTTTATCTATACAATTTAATCTTACCTGAACTACTCAAACTTCAGCACAGTATTTACTTGCCAGCATACTATGGCGGAATTAATCTGTATTCCGATTGGTTAATTATCTCGTGGGAACGAGTTAGCTATCTCGTGGCCACGACTTAGTATGTCGTGGGAACGAGATAGTATCTCGTGGCCACGACATAGCTATCTCGTGGCCACGACTTAGTATCTCGTGGGAATGAGTTAGTATCTCGTGGCCACGACATAGCTATCTCGTGGCCACGACTTAGTATCTCGTGGCCACGACTTAGTATGTC
>JAOXYI010163762.1:0-11457 GCA_028566495.1 Lithophaga antillarum | reverse complement strand
TATATGTCAGCATGTGAGTCATGCTCTCCCTGTAATATAGGGTGAAAGCACCAAAATAGTAATTGGAGATAAAAGATTTAGTACAATGAATGAAATAGCTCACATGGTGAAAACACACCTGGATTCAAATGATGTCTTACAAGAGGCTTGCCTTTTGATATGTTAAAGGTATTTTTATTGGAATTTGCTTCAACAGAGTTAATGTGCTACTTCTTATCTGCTGAATCATGATTTATATTTTCTGACCGATTGCTTTATAATAAAGGGAAAAAAATATAAAGTTACAATATTCCCCTTTCTGACCTTGACGTCCTTTTTCCTAGGTTGTTATTATTTATTTATGCTCTAGATTTTTCGGTTATGTTTAGGTTAGGGAAGAACCCTTTGCCTCTTATGGGTATTGCAGAGGATATTTTTGAAAAAAAAAATCAGGTCTATATTGCTGGATATGAAGATTTTATCTCCCTTACAGGGAAATTTTTGTATTTACATTAAAATATTGGGAGGCTTCCATGAAGATCAGAAGACTTGACCCTAGCACATTTCAGTTAGGCCAAATGAAAAAATATGTGTGTTAAGGGTAAAATACTTAAACTAGAGGCTCACATGAGCCTGTATCGCTCACTTGGTTACAAACTGACAGAAAATGAAAGACATGACAAGACAAAATTTGTCATAAAGACTCCTGTGTGACAGCCATCTTGGATCTTGGACAAAAAGAGGCAAATGTTTTAAAGGACCATTCAGTGATCAGTTGTGAAACAGTTCTGGTTAGTCTTACTTAACTCTAAGAAGATCTTTAAAAGTATTTCCCATAGGGTTCAGTGTAAAAGTTTAATTTGTTCACAGTGGCAGCCATCATGGATATCTGATTGGAAAAACAAATATAAAGTTTGAAGAGGTCCATATGAGGAACATTTCTAAAAAGAACCTTTTCCTTGGCTTATTGGCTCTCTGAAGGTATTTCCCATAGGATCCAATATTAAACTATGTGGTGACGGCCATTTTGGATTTTGGATTGGCAAAAAAAACCCCAAACTTTGTAGAGGACGATTCAAGGAACATTTCTGCACAGGACCATTTTCATTTTCTCGATCTGTGGTTTCTGAGAAGATCTTTGAAGGTATTTCCCATAGGGTCCAATGTTAATGTTCAGATGGACAAAAAAACCAGACTTTGTAGAGGACCATCCAAGGAACATTTCTGCAAAGAATCATTTTCATTGACTCTGTGGTTTCTGAGAAGAAAAACTTTATCAGTTTATACATATTTCCCATAGGTTCCTATCAGCCATCTTGGATTTCAGATCAGCGAAAAAAACATAAACTTTGTAGAGGACCGACCAAGGAACATTCCTACATAGTTACCGGTATGTTTCCATTGGCCATATGGTTTCTCACAAGAAGATCTTAGAAATATCAGCCAATCAAAACACATTATTGGCCCTGGCTGCCATGTTGAATTTCTGATCAGAACAAAAACATAAATTTTATAGAGGACCTCCTCATGCACATTCCTGCCAAGTTTGGTTCCAATTGGCCCAGTGGTTTCAGAGGAGTTAACTGAAATGTGAAAAGTTAATGACAGATGACGATGGATGCCAAGTGATGGCATTAGTTCACATGACCCTTTGGGTCATGTGAGTTAAAGAGGATTTTTTTTTCCAAAATTTTTTTTTGACCTAGGTTATAAAGTGGAGACATCTTGACTTTAACGGTGCTTGTTGAAGAAATTTGATAAAAAAGTTAAATTTGGAACTGAAAATTAAGTATGGTTGGGTTATCTTACAGCTAATTTTTTTTTCCACTCACCCAAAATGTAGTCTGTAGCTGCATGCATGTTTCAGGCAAATACATATAGATATTTGTATTTTACGCTTTAAAATTTTGGGTGAAATTTATTTCATCTGATTCATCATTGACAGATTCATGATTTCTTAAAGCAGACGAATCCCTTCAACTAGAATGTGAGCACCAGTTATCACCAAAAACCTGTAAATCGCACAGCAATACAAATCTGTTCAATAAATTAACATTAGAGAAAATTTTTGCTCAGATTTTGCATACCACCAATTACTTTGATCACTGGGTTCAAAAATTGTCATTATGCCAAGGCCTTCAGGTAAAATGTATTCTTCAAAATATAGAAAGAATGAATTTAGTGTAACTAGTGTTTTTATGTACGGACCACATGGGAGTCCAAGTATCACACAATATTTTAAGTGACAAGTTAGAGCACCATGCCTCAAGGCAGAATGTATTAATTGTTATGATCTTATATAGTCAAAAGGGTAACCCTAATTAATTAACTAACAGTCTCAGGAATTCATCAGTAACAGGGAACTAGTAAGGTCATAAAAATGTATATTTTCATACTATAAATGGTTCTTGCACTCTGAATGTTTTCAACCAGCAGATTTTTTTATTTTATTTTATTATTTTTTTTAAGAAAAATTAGCTTTTAAATAAGTAATTATACCTTTGCTACAAAGTACAATGAAGTAGGGAGAAGTATTTTTTGTTTCTCATTCATCATACCTGCAGACATAATATCCTTGTTGCATAAGTAGTGAATTAATTTCTTGTCAGATTTTCTTGAAATTTTTTATGTTAGTTTTCTAGCACCAATATTCAGATCAGGTATGACAACAGCTTATTTCAAAAAGTCCTTTTTGAAAAAAAAGATTTATACTATCCAGCTGTAGGGATCATGGAGTATATGAGCTGTGCTTGCTGACTTCTGTATTTTTAATGATTTATATTTTAATTCTATTTTTTTCAGGTTGTATACTATTTGTTGATGAGAACAATATGATGGTTGAACTTACTGGTGTCACTGCATTTAATAATAGGTATATTTCTGTGTATGTACCCTCTGTGTGTTCAAATTCCAAATAGTAGTTTTACATTTCCCGCTAAGCCATCATGAAAATTAAGCTGCCTTCTAATTTTCGATTGTAGAAATCCAAGATTGAATCTTTTTACAATAGTACGATTATTCTTTACATCAGAGAAACCAGGGAAGGTGCACAGAAAACAGTTGATTTCAGTGATATTTCATATGAAGCAGTAATCTTACAAACATCTTGCTTAGGTTTGAAAATAGTGACTATCAGACAATTATTATATTTTGAGGCCTTTTGTTTTTCATTAAAAATCAAGTATTTTGAAAATCTGTTTGTTTATGGTATTACTAGAATATTTCTTCATTTAGTTCACTTGTATTTAACTCACCTGATCCGAAGGACCATTTAAGCTATTGCCATCACTTGGCATCCATCTCCATTGTCTGCCCGTCATTAGCTTTTTGTATTTCAATCTTCTCCTCTTAGACCACTGGGTCAATTGGAAGCAAACTTGCAGGGATGGTCTCAGGGTAGTCCCCTTTCAAAATTGTTTCCATTGACCCTGCCCTTCATCCAAGATGGCCCCCCATGGCCTCTGATTGGTCGAAAATGGGTAAAGATTTAAAAATCTTCTTTTTCAGAACCACTGAGCCAAATAAAACCAATCTTGGCACATATAGTCCTTGGATGGTCCTCTTTCAAAATTATATCTGACAAGTTAGTCCGTCATCCAAGATTGCGGCCACTGTGGGACATAGTTTAACATTGGACCCTATGGGAAAAGCACATAAAGATCTTTTGGTTAGAAACAACTCAGACAATTAAACCAGAACTATTCATGAATGATCACTGGATTGTCCTTTACCAAATGTGTCTTTTTCATGCTGATCGTAATTCCAAGATGGCCACCACCGATGTACTTATTTTAACATTGAACCCTATGGGAAATATCCTTACAGATCTTCTTCCTGGAAACAAGAGTCATCACGACCTATACTTTATACCCGAGTGACTCTGGTTAAGTTTTGTGTTTTGGTCCATTTCTTTGTTACCAAACAAAATGTAGCAATGAAACTTCATCAGTGGATACATCTGGGTAGCAGTGAAAAGCCAGACCACAATTAAGTAACCATGACCTACATTTTATACTTGAGGGACACTGGTTAAATTTTGTGTTTAGGTCAAGTTTTTTGGTACTAAACATAATATAGAAGTGATACTTTATCCATGAATACATCTTAGACAGTACAGAAGTCAGATAAAAAAATGGATCAATATATAACCTACATATTATACATAACTGACTCTGGTTAAGTTCTGCATTTAGGTCCATTTCTTGGGTACTAAACTTCATAAAGCAATGAAACTTCATCCAATGATATATTGATGTATAGATATATATACTGAACATTATACAACAATTGGGCCACCATGACGTACATTTTATGCTTGAACAACTCTGGTAAAGTTTTGTAATTACAAGAGCAACAGAGATGGGGAATGACTGGGAGTATTGTTAGCACAACACCTTGTGTTTCAGTGTACCTCTCTGTCGGTCCATCCATCCATCAAATCATCCATTATACATGTTATACTTGTCACCTAAGTATTGCATTAATTTTTTTATCCAATTTTCTCAAAATTTTTATGGTCGTTTTCTTCTACCATTAGTTATATTAAGTTTGAATAACAGCAAATTTTAAGAAGTAATTCTTGCGAAAAAGACTTGTTGTATACTATCCAAAAGTGAGCATGAACAATGTGAGCTGAACTGACTGATTTCTGCATTTATATGCTTAAAAAATATAACCATATTTGTGTGGTTTCATCCTTTTGCCAGTTTATGAAAGCTACATGAGTTGGTTGAAATTTAGAACTAGCCATGTATAGAGATTGGTTAAATAACTGTACTTGTTTCACTGTTAAGTTTCAGTCATTTGCATATTTCACTTGTATAATGTGTATGTAGTTGATTTCAGTCAAAAGTTACATATAATATTTTTTTCAACCAGATCCAGATATCATGAATTGAAGATAAGGTCCCAGTTCATACAGATGATACACGATGACAGTATAAGAAAGTGAGTACCCGGTATTTGCTGTTGTTTTTTAGAATTGAATGTAATTTTTTGTAGTTTCACTGCATGTTAAAGTGTTGACCATAGCACATTTTGTATGAAGCTCGGAAGAATTGAATTAAAAACATCAGTAAATTATTTCGTACATTTTGTTTTGAAAAATTCCTATGTTATTGGCACTTTTTGCAGTGATGTCAAATCATTGCACTTTATCGAGGTATGAAACATCAATTATGAAGCCACATGATTCCTCTACGCCAATCGAATTGCCGATATTTGATGAAATATGCACAGTGTAATTATTACTTGATAAGGTGTTTGTTAGGCCATAATAAATTAATTTACTGATTTTCATCTAGATTTTTGCCAAAATTTGGGTGTGCAAATGAAATTAATTTTTAGTTCACACGACCCAAAGGGTCATGTGAGCTATTGCCATCAGTTGGCGTCTGTTTTCTGTTCATCGTTGTATGCCAACTTACTAAAAAATAGAACATGGTAAAAAGTCAGTTAAAAGTCTTCTCTAAAACTGCGGGCTAATTTGAACTAAAGATGGGTGGTCTTCTTTCAAACTTTATCCAACTTGTATATTAAAAAATACTATTCCACGCAGCTGTACCCACTAATATGTCAAAAAACACTATTCCACAAAAATTGGAATCAACAAAGAATAATACATTTACAGTATATGATGAATTTTGCAGTTTACTTATCAAATATTAGTAGCAAAGATCACCACAGATGACATATCAAGCGTGGAACACTAGAACAACTTTCTGACTCGCATATAAATGCATATAAAAAGATATGCTGAAAATAGAGATAAAAAATTTATTTTACAGAACAATGATGTAAAAACACAAAAACAATGCTGTTAATATCATATTTGTTCAGGAAGTTCACTACTTTCACCTATTTTCATGTTGAAGTAACAAAATTTTGATAATTTTAGGGTGATGCTGGAGAGTTAAGAGTGGGGGAGCACCTGCACCCTTAAATAGGATTTAACAAACCCTGAGTAGTGCTCTCGGACTTCCTCCACAAATAAAACTGCTCATATTGTTATACCTGAAAAATTGTTGGAAGTGGTATTACCTTTTGATTCATTGTGAATAACTGTTTTATTATATTGACTCCTCATTATTCTTTTGACAGGAGTTTGAAAGGAACTACTGAAAAGCATAACATAAGTTACTGTCTTTTGCAGCTTCATGATGTCCTAACAGATTTTTGTCATTAATTTCAGGGTTGTAATATTACTTTATCCAATGGACCATCTGTGTCTGAACTGTGATAAACTGCTTGGGAAATATACTGTTCAAAAGAAGATGCTGAACAGAATGATGAATGCAGATATTGTTGAGGTGAGGTGTAAAAAGAGTGTACTTAAGATAGTACCATTTGTTCTGCCATGTTAGATGATTTTTTGGGAGTAGATATATGTTTTTTTTTTTTTTAAGAAAAAGGAGGGAAGGGGGTGGCCTACAAGACACATTAAACAATAGTGGCAAAATTTTTCAGCAAAACTTCTAAAGGTGGCTTCAAAGTGTTTCATTGTTTTCATAGAAAGTTTCACCAAATTGGCATAATTCAATGATTATTGAATAAACATCCTTTACCCAGTTGATCTCTTAGATTTCCTATTTTTATTACAAAAATTTACAGATCTGCAGCCAAGATTTTTGGAAAACTAAATAAATCTAAATAATTTTTTTTTTTGTAATTTGTTCCTACCACCTGCCAGAATGTTAAAAAAAAATAATATAAATTAAAAAATTGACATGTCTTTTAGTGGTAATTCTTGCTTTTGTCATGGAAATGACTAAGGTTTAGTCCAGAAACCCCCTTTTTATCAAGAGAGGACATGATTTCTCTAACAGAAACCACACGGAAACACTGCAGTCCGTTCCATGTATGTTTATTGTATATTAATAACTGGAATAAACTTTTTGGATTTTTATCCCCCACACTTTAAAAAAAAGTGTGGGATATAGTCGTAATGCGGTCAATGCATCCAAAGTCATTCAGGGAATAACTCTGCAATGAATTGTTGAACCAACATTTATTTTGTGTGCAAGTGACATTTGGTTGCCATCAGCCCCACACAAGAAATTGAGTTTTTGCACGTCTCCTTTATAGAGTTATTTGCCTTTGTTTAAAATGGGGGTAACCAACTATAAAAATTTATTGCTCAGTAACTATAAGTAGAAGTCTGAAATGTGGTATGTAACTGTCCAAGTGGTCAAGCTAATACTTACTTGAATGTGGGTCCAGACATTGAAAGCAGTCTGAAGTTATGCCCCTTGAACTTTGAAAATTGATGTAAAATGCTGAAAAATGAGTGTAGGAAATTTTCACAATTCTTCTCTGTAACTACAAAGAGCTGAAGTCCCAAATTTATAATACATATACCTAAAGAGTCAATCTAGCGATATGTGCAAGTGGGTTCAGTACCTATAGGTGTTCCAGAGTTATGCCCAAATTGCTTAAATTTGAGATATAAAAAATCATTTCTTGGAAATCGTAGTATATATAGATCTCAAAAAAGATATATAAGTATATTACAGTGTATTGCCTACCATACATAAATATAAGGTTTGTACTTTATACCGTCTTGGAGTTATATCCCTTGAAAATCTTGAAAATTTTCAGGTTGGAGAGAGGTCACAAAATTTTTATTTCAAACATAGGGTCGTGACATATCATAATACTCATGATTGTAAAATCTGTTTATACGTGCTAGAATTGACTAGATTTACTCCATCATGACCCAGTTATGCTCCTTGAAATCTTAAAAATTTATGAAAATGAGGTATCAAAAACAGTTTTTTTTTTAAACGTTGGGTTTATATCATAATGTTCGTAATTGGGAACACTATTGATGCAAGCCAAAATTAGGTCATTTTGACCTGACTGTGACCTATTTTATTGAAAAGTAGGTCATGACACTTTTATCACAAACATAGGGTTGTGATATCTCATACCATTTAGAATTAGGAGTGCTTTGAACAAATGCAGCATTGACCTGACAGTGGCCTAATTTTGTGAGAAAATTGTTACACAACACTATTATTATAAACACAGGGTTGTGGCATCAGAACTAGGAGTATAAGCTTACTGAAATAAGATCGTTACATTGAACATTATGACTATATGAAGACTGTTAAGTTATTATGAAATCTGTCAATACTTTTGCAAAGAGTCGGTATTCAGTGTGCAGTCAGTGGATATGTTGTCTTTCCGATGGCTCTTGTTGGATATAAAAGTTGGAATAAAACTTTATCAATTAAAAGCATATTTTATATTTATAATTAATAAAGGAACATAGTGGCCAATCAGTAAGTTTACCTCTTTTGATCACCTGCCTTTCATCATGCAGTTTTAAGAGTAAAATGAGATCCAGTCAAGTTGCACTCGATTTGAACCTTATGTGAGAAAGTCTGGAAGTTTGTTGGTTTTGACTCCCATCTTCCTCCATCACTGAACAGATTGCTACAAGTGGTTGTTCAATCTGTTTTAAGCAAGCAAATGCAGAACCTTCATTTGAATCTGCCAGTAGGACAGTGTACATAACTTGATATATGCAGTCTGATTGGCTTTGAAACACAATCGACCCCAGTGCCATAAAAATTATTCTTGGCTGAGAATATTTCATTCTCAAGTTCAACCAATCAAAATGTTAGAATACTTCTGTTGTTATGGTACTTGAGTAAATTATTAGACTTAAGAATGTTTAAAGTTTTATGGTGCCAGGGCCAGATCTTGGCATTTTTAATAAACTAATAATTGACATACATTGTATTTTCAGTTACTAATAAAAAGTCCTGAGAAGAGAATGACAGATCTGACTGCTTTACAAAACCTAATGTTTTACAAAGAAGTCAACTTTACAGCTGTGATTGAGAAAAAGGTGAATTGTAATTTATTGCTTTTGAACAACAATGCTTAAAGTACTAATGCATGTTTTGTTCTTAAATGTCATTGAAAGGAAGAAAGGACAAATAAATAAAAAATGTAAATTAAAAATTCCATTCGGAAGGAAGATAGACCAAAAAATGAACATAAAGTTTAATTGCAGACAGTGTTTTACACTTGGGAATTTATTAGAAGCACTTGTTCATTCAGTGGCCTAAATATGTATTCATTTGAATATTAGGTAGCAGGTTTACATATTCTTCTGGCTATTCCATTTAAAATTCCCTGGGAGGGGGAAATACCAAATATTTTCTACCTCTCTCCCTACCCATAGAAAACAAATGTAAATTGCTCCCACACCAACAGAATTTGGGAAAATATTATACCCCCACCAAAGGAATTAATTGAAAAAAAAACATGAATAGACCCAATGGTTTTATAACATACATCTGATCACAACATGCATCAGTACATACTGAAGTGTTAGTTTTCATTATTACAGCTATGCTAGTATAATTACATTATGTGCATGTTTCATCGAACCAAGGCAATTTGATTTGCTGAGAGGAGGCCATGTGACTTCAAAGTTGGTTCTTTATAATCTGATGAAGTGCAAAATTCAAAACCTTACATTATTCCAAGACAACATCTGTGACGTCACAACAAAGTGGTGATAGCATAGGAATTTTTCAAAACAACATCGAAGAAATATTTAATTCTTTTAGTATTTTTAAAGTTTATATTTACAGTAGAATGTAATTATAAGTATTGAATGCATCTTTTAGTAGTTTCATATGGGTGTAAAAGCATTGACCGAACACACATTTTTAGAATAAAAGGCTTCCGCATTTCATACAAAATGTGCTACGGTCAACGCTTTTACATGCCAATGAAACTACAAAAAGAGGCATTCAATTCTTAAATAAAATGATCCAATATAAATAAACTGTTATGATAAAATTTCTATGCCCCACCTACATGGTAGCCAGAACATATACATGTAGGTTTCAGGTTTGCATACATGTGTTTCCAACAATGAACTCAAGTTTGACAACCCAGGACACCACAAACAGCTGCATAGAAGTAAGAAACAAAGAGGACAACACACAAACAACTAAAATAATTGAGGGCCAAGATAGCTGGATTTGGTACAGGCACTATACTGTGATTGGGTTAAACCAGTTAATGGGTAACAGGTTACAATGTTCTTTTTCATTAGGTTATTCCATTATTGACTGGGTGCTTGAACATACCAATAAATCTGTCTTTGTAGTCATCGAGACCAGTAATGCTCACCACCCAAGCTGCAACATTTTGAAATGCCCGATCTGCCATGTTTTATACCTCTCAGAGTTTTCTGTTGGTGCATGGATAAATCAAGTTCCTGGTAATTAAAGGGAAATAACCGATTTCTGGTTGTACTTTCATTTTCGTGTCTATTAAAGCGAAATGTTGCTGTGATGTTTTCAGTTTTATGTATTGTTTTATGGGGAAAACAGAACACTGACAGATATATATACCTCACTATTAGAATTTAATTACCAAAAAAGATGCATCACCCCCCACTAGGGGAATTTACTTTTCAAAAGACCCCCACCAGTTGACCCCTCCTACCAACAGAAGAAAATTAATTTGGCATTCCTCCCTCCCAGGTAGACTTAAATGGAATAGCCTTAACTCTTTCAGAAAGAGGCTAATTGTTTCAGAAGAATAAATTGAAACAAACTTACAAGATACATGTACATCAGGTAATAAATTCCAATGATACCAGTATAGTAGCAAATTAAAATAGCATTTTGGAAGAATATTTCATTTTCATTTCAGATCTCACCTAAACAATCAGTCCCTAATGACTTTTTTCCCATGTCTGGTGTCAGTTACAGCTATGCTCCTAATTCTGATCCTAACTCAGTACCTCAGATGAATGGAAGAGATCCTTTTGCTGGGGTAAAGTATTATTTTTGTATTGTGTTTGACAAAGCAATAAATGATTGATGTCATAATTTGATCAATTAGAGGCCTCAAAATGTTATGCAGTAGTTCCTTAGTGATTGTATACATCACATTTCTTTTCTACCAAAAGTTATTGGGGTCGATGTGAAAAAGTAAAATTAATTGGAAACGATAACAAGTCTTCAGAAAGTAATTTATCATCATTTGTATAAATGCTAGTTTATGTAACAACAGTCTTGATATTTTGTTGATATTCTGTGGTATACAATATTCCAGCTTCATATAAAGTGAGCTGAATTTCAGCTGCCAGTCACTCAGTGCAGTTTTATTAGACACAAGGATAATAAGCATAGGGATTCCATATCATGAAAATAGATCTGATTTTTCTCATCAAGAATTAAGGAAATAGTATTTCTGCAGCAAAGATGGGACATTGTGGGGGTCATAGATGTATATAATATTTTTAATCATTTCATTTCCAGCCATTTTGTGCGAAATGTTACTTAAGCTGCTTTCTTTTTGATATGAAGAATTTTGTTAAGTGATTGAAGTTATATGTATTTAAAAAGGAATTTCTTCCCACGAAATAACACTGGTAAACCTTTTTGACTAAAACGCCCGGAAATCGGCTAATTTTAGAGGTAACGGCAAATAATTAGCCATTTC
>JAOXYI010163651.1:0-11458 GCA_028566495.1 Lithophaga antillarum | reverse complement strand
AAGTTCCCCATACCTACAATGTTAAATGTGAAAATTGTTTAACACAGGGCCGTACAGTTCAAGAGTTAAAAAGAAGAAAAAAATATACATATCATGTGTGTTCGTACTGCCGCACGCTTCCGATACCTGATTTTGTTCTATTTCAAGCACTCCACCGTATTTTCGTTAACCTATCTAGAGCAATAATTAGCGTTCGAGATCCTACATGCATGTACTTTAACAGCAACCCTAGTTCGTATATACATGTATGCAAGATTAAGAAATAAATAAAAAATATAACCCTGATCATGGAGGCAGTGTTCACTATTAACTTTCTGTAGGGAAAACCAGAGACATATAATTACATGGTTTTATATGTCTCTGGGAAAACTAATAAGAACCTTTCCGGATTTTAAAAAAGCATACTTCGTTAATTATAAGAAAACTCCAACTGCTAATCAGCAAAATATTAAAATCAATGAAATTCACTTTTTTTTTATATAAATGACAGACAGTCGACAGAAAAATATCAATGTGTAAAATATATACTGACCATCAAAAGAAATGCAACATCACTTCAATATCATATAACTGTAAATTTAATACGAAACTGTATATTAACGATATCGACACCGAGAGAGATTTAAATTAGATGGGGATCATCTCAAAGAATACAGAAAGCATGTAAAATATTACGTTCAAGCTTTAAAATTAATACCATTGGTATAAGGCAAAAACATCTATCAGAAATACGCGTAAAATTATCAAAGCAGTGATAATGGTGAATGGAGGGGGGAGGAAACTATGTAAGAATATTTCAGTATTCGCAAGCTGTCGTGATTGCAGAAATACTTCATAGAAAAATCAACCCAGTTCTAATTGCGCAGATCATTCAAATAAAATTCGATCGTCTGGTTGTTTCACACGTTTCTGCTAGCGCATGCTGAAGTTACAGACACCAACACGAATTAGTAACCATGCTGGAATTTCAATGTATCAGCTGACTGCAAAAATGTTTCATTTTGTCATATGTTCGTTATTACCACATAATGTACCTATCTACAAGTGTTGGTGTAACCCCGTCGTTGGATAAAGGATTTCAGATTGGCTACCACAACCAGAATTGATAATTTATCAGTGCACAATCTATCTGGGCTTGCTCTGGACTTTTAAATGAAAGTTCCGAGTTGTCCGGTATTTTCCCTGATCTTATTTAAACGTCTATTTTTTTAATTGTCTTATTTTGTTTCATTGGGTTTTCGTTCGTTCGGTTTTTTTAATCAGTGTTGATCTATCATCTTTACTTATAATAATTTCTATCCTAAATTAGTTTTAAGACTTGTCCTCCTTTATTTCGTCAGTAAGTATTTCTATGATTTATAGACAGTCGAATCAAGGTCTTTGGATGAAAACGGGTATAAAGGGCTACTATCCTATCATCGCTGTCTTGGGTTCGAGTCTCCCTCCACACACTTCATGTTTTAAGGTTTCCATACAACTTACCCAAGGTCGAGAGTTTCACCGGTCATCTGGGTTTTCCTCACTCCCGTAAGTCATGTCGTTACGATATAGTTGAAAATATGCTGAATATGGCGATAAATATCCAAACAGCCCAAAACTGGTATTGGTCCCCTACCAGTCATGTTATTTTTCATTTCTGACATGATAAGGATTTTTGCTAACAATATAAAGTTTAAATTCTTTCTTCATCCATCACCAGAAAATACGTTGTGGTAGTTTGTCGCATGAACTTAACTTACCAGGTTCGAATTGTTTGAAAGATCTGTTGAAATTTCCAGCTAAATAAACTGTTACAATGTGACTCTCCTTGTTCATACTTTCCTGAGGAAATATTTATGGACCGATTTACAAATGAGTTACAAGATCATAACATAATATAGCGAATGACGATTCGCTTATTTTTGACAGTTGTATACTGTAAATATGATTATTTTCGAAGTTTCGAAGTCAAGCATTCACTAAGTAAAATCTTCGGCTATAGATATATTTTCCGTATTGCATCTTTGCACCGGGGAATTATTTGCACTTTCTTACTGAAACACAGTAAACAGAAATGAGCCCTGCGCAAAAATCGCACACTTCTGTAGTTTCCAAATTTTGATATTTGATCATGTTTATTCTTTCTTTTCTCTATCTGCATATATGCAAAACTGGAGTTCTATTTATTATTCATTACAGCTGTTTTTGTTGAGGAACTGTTCGTAAATTGAAAAACCAAGTCGATTTTGCTGAAACATACTGAATAAAATACGAAAGTTGAATTTTGTTTCTGTTTAATATAATAGTTGAAAATTATGTTTATATTTGAAACGAATGGTGTAACGATAATAAATTTATTTATCCTTGTCATACAATTTCATTAATTATTTTGACACGACCCCTTAACTAAGAAGTATGGGTGTCGTAATAAAGGTAAACATTAAATATTTCGTATGATGTCTAATAAAATCTGTCAACACCAACAAATGTAATTAGCTTTTGTATATGCTAACATTTTACACCACAGCCATTGAGTGTAACGGTCTGGTGCAAAAGTCATAATTCTGCGATTCGTGTTAATTAGTTTAAGTCAATTTATTGCTTCAACCTTGTAGATGTAATAACATGATCGATTTGAAAATGATAAAAAAATATCGGAAAGTTTTCAAGTAAAAATGCTAGTGTGGTTGATATTGCTATTGTCGTTAAGTTTACTTAAAGCTGCCCAAAATATTTCTATTTTAGAATTTAAACAGTTATTTTCTATGTTCACACTCCTTTATCACCGACTGTGAACTGTGTTGTTAAAGACAAGTCTGGAGATATTTCTCACTTATTGGCAGGAGAAAAGATTAAAGCATGGGATAACCACAATGCTATCTATACAAAAAACTGCATATTTACATGTTGCATGAAAGTAACATGTTTTGAAAAGTGTAATAGGGCACCAATAATCAAAGTATCTTTTAGAATCTTTTAAACAACGAAAAAATGTTGGTTTCTGATCTGTAACACAATGATTGCCAAGAATCCGACCGAAAACAACTCAACAATGTAAAAGCAGGAACCACTTTATTGTATGTACCAAACTAAAATTTTAATAATCGAATTTCATTTGAAGAAGACGAATATTGTAACAGTTTCTATATCAAAATTTATTGTTAAAAAATAGTTTCATTTCTTAAACGTTGTTTATTTAGTTTTCCCTGGACAGAAGAAAACTTTTTATTTTGGTATGTTCTAATAGATTTAGTTTAAGGTTGGTTATAATCAGTCAATTTTCGATCATTAGGGAAGTGTTTAACAAATGCTTAATGCAGAATTCTTAATAGTTACAACCTATTAATAAATATGGTTACATCTCTGATTACATGTATTTTTAGTAATCGTATATTTTCAAGACATTTATGTGATGTAACTTTATATGTGAAATAACTATTTATACGTGTAGAAACGTACGCTCATGGACTCCTTTTGGACAGGCCGAAGAGAGAGGACATTGACATATTTCGGCTTTGTTTAATTTGGCTTAACATTTCTTGCGGACTTATCCAAATACTTTAATATTGTAAATTGTAAACCGTGTTGATTTGAAAATAATAACTAAATTGGATCCTGTCATTGAGTTTTATTTGTGGACTTCCCCGAAACTATTTGTTCTACCGATAGTTCCTCGAAGTCATAGAGACTTTGCTGATTGTAAACTAGAGCCAAAACATACTACAATATTGTTAAAATATCAAAAGAATGTGCCAGTTGACACTAAACTAAAATCATACTAGGATACCAAACTACACATTCCAAAATTTGCACAATATCATTTTGTACAAATTCTTTTTTCTTCTTCTTCTTCTTCTTTTTTTGTTTGCTAATTATTAAGTAAAACAATATAACACGCACAAAAACATACTTGAAATAACATTACTACCCACATGCAGCGTAATTATTTCTAAAGATTTGGTACATTTAATAAGATAATGATAATGCTATGTAATGTAATTGCTTGCTATTGCTTTTAATTTGGCGATAGTTATATTTTGTTTATGTCGTCAATAATATAATTTTAGATATTCTTAGAAGTTAGCCTTCAACGGTTGGTAAATTATTGTGTTTAAGTAATTACCAAAGGTCTCTTTTTGCTTGTAATTGCTTTTAATTTAGCGACTAGCTATACTTTGTTCATATCGTCAATAATATAATTTAAAAATATTCTTACTAGCCTTCAAAGGTCAGTAAATTATTGTGTTTAGGTCTGTCTTTAATATACATTTAACCGGCTCAGTTATTTAAGGTCGCAATCAACTCATACAACTGACGAATCAATGATTTGTTTCATATACATAAAGATTGAAAATATATCTTGCAAAGAAAAATATTATTTTAAATTATGATTTACTCTCTCTCTCTCTCTCTCTTTCCACTATTAACATCCCTAATTACAATCAATCAAAATATTATGGTTACTATATGTATACTGGTTTTGCGACAATATCATAAAATTTCACAGGTGGGGTTTTGTAATTAAGATTCAAACTGCAAGATTAAGAACAGCAATTTACATTTGAGCCTTTTCTAAGTTCCGGGTGCAATTTTACCTTTCGTACAATCGACTCTAATTTTTTTTTTTTTTTTTTTTTTTTTTTTTTTTTTTTTACAAAGTAAATGATGAAACATGTACAATAACTGCTATTATAATTAACTTTTATGGCATTGTTTTGGTGAGGCAATTGCGTCACTTGCCTAATTGGTCTTGTAATATCACAGGTAAAAAACAAATATTGTAAATTTAGTGTTTGGAAGGATTTTACTAATACATTAACTTTTTCAAAATTAATTGTAAGACGTAAGAATAATACAACAAAGTTTCAAAGATCTATAAAAATATCTAAAGAAGGTGAAAATTTTTATTCGCTGTTTCCAGTGATTCACCATATCTATGTTGCAACAAAAGTCGTTGTAGGTACAAGTTAATAGATAAAACGTATTTGATTTGTCTCCATTTTCTAAAATAAAATTAAATGAATGCTCCCTGTATAAAAATGGTATTTTCATAAAACTAAACTATTACTTAACATTTATTGCGTGATACACAGCATAGAATTACGATATCTCATAGCTCATAAAATGAAAGAATTCTATCGGCTGTGTAGTTTCTGACAGGAGGACCTTCGAAATTTCAGCCAATCAAACTATATTATTTACCCTGGCCGCCATATTGAATTTCTGATCCGAACAAAAAACATAGTTTTATACAGGACCCCCTCATATGCACAGTTCTGACAAGTTTGGTTTCATTTGGCTGAGTGGTTTCCGAGGAGAAGATTGAAATGTGAAAAGCTAACGACGGAGGACGGACGACGACAACGACAACCGACGCCAAATGATGGCAATAGCTCGCATGATAGGTGAGCTAAACAATCATATTTTGACTGCAACCTGGGGGAACAGATTGAATTGTTTACTCTTTGTCCAGTTTTGGGGAGGGCAGTGGGCATGACTATATCTGGAAATTTGGATGGGTCTATCTAACCTCAGTAATTTGGAAGAAGATCTTGTTTTGAGATTCATGATTGCAGTTTTTCAAATTGGTATTCCAGGTGTTTGCCTTTTCAAATTTGGGAATATATGGTATTACACATATTTATTTAAGTACGGGAAACCAGAACCGGACCCTAGCCGCCCCACCCCCTCCCTTTCCTAAATTTTATACATTAGAAACTTGGCATCACTCAACAGAACCTCCATTCTTAAAATTCATTAGTAATTACCATGATATTAATAACATAATAGAATCTGTTTTTCTTTTGTAAACTAAATCATCAGATATAGACCAGAGACATTTAAACTAATGTCAGTAGGATGAAGGTATTGTCTAAGGCATTCTTTATTATATTTTAATGATTTCTGTAAATAACAGGTTTTTGGTAACAGGAATTCATGTTGTGTTTGCCGAGGATGGCTTCTGCTGAGTTAAAAAATAACTTCCTTTTATTATGGTTTCACCATTTTTGTAATTAATTATTGAATAAACAGCTAGATCCAAAGCCAAGTTGAAAAAATTTCACTGATTTTTTGTACGTATATCCGCATATCCGTCAAACAGAGTAAAATAAAACAATACTGGGTTCCTGTCCCATTATTTTCAACAAACATTTAATTAACAAATCTTAATAACTACTTGTTTATTTCCTTTTACTTTGCTAAGTGACCATCATTTTCCCTTAGAAATAGCTGTCAAAACGATTCATTTTCTTGTTTATATTAATTAAAGCATAAACTGTTGTCTTATGTCCTTAAACGCTGACAAGGGGGGGTGTCACTTCCTATATAGCGGTATATACACACATGCATCCCGAAAGGGTCTATTCTTCAAGCTGTCAAACTATATGATTGGGTAGGTAATTTCCACATCTGATATATCAATGGGTAGTAATTCTTACAGCATGTAATATATGACAATATATTGAAATACAGATATAAATTATTTAAATAGAAATTGTGGTATACATGCTTATTTCTGTTTTAATTAATATATGAATGGGTCAAGATTTTTATCCATTATTATATGAATGGGTCAAGATTTTTATCCATTACTATATGAATGGGTAGGATTTTCTTCATGTAATGCTATGTGAATGGGGGTGTTTTTCAAATCCTGGCCTAACCCCTTTCCCTAATTCGGACTGAAGCGAACCCCCTCTGACAAATAAGCTTATTATCGTCTGCAAATTACTGTCATAACAATAACTTCCTTGTTTATGAATAGAGTTAACCTTTCTCCTGTACTAATTACCTGTTACAGGATTTAATCGATAACTAATACTTACATGTTGTGAACACCATTTCCCTTTTCTGAAACTGAAATTTTAATGTTCTTGTGTTAGATTTTTTATTTTCCCGTGAGATTTCAATTTCATGCCGGATGCCCCAAATTTCCGTTAGATTTTATCTCACGGCATGATATATTATCACATGTACACTCGTACATGATGTCGGCAATGGAAATTAACCACTGAAATTACCAGAAGGTAAATTTTAGCAGCGATGATCACATTTAGCTCTGTTTATACAGTCATTCCTCTTTTATGACATTTAAAAAACAACTGAAAATCAGTTAGTTTCCATTGATAGAAACCGAGTCAAATCGCGAGAAACGTAGAATTCCCCGGACCTTCTGGGTGATGAAAATTTAACACACAGATTCTCTGATATAACTCATAAAAAACGGGTAAGGTGACAGGTATATAGAAGGGGATCAACGCCACCATGCTAAATTATATATTCTTTATTCTAAGCTCTCTAAGTTCTAACTTCTAAGTGCTAAGTTCTAAATTCTAAATTCTATACTTTATTTTCTATAAATTTTAATGTTTATTTTGCAATTTGCATTATGTTTACCAGTAAATTACATCTTCCATGTTGTATTTTCTAAAATGATGTTTGTATTACTTCTTACTTCTATGTTTCCGAACAATAACACTTTGGTCAATTTAAAATTTTATCTTTCTCACTTCCAACTTCCTAATCTCAAGCTTTCATCTTCTAATTTCTATTTTCTTATTTGGAACTTCCAACTTCTTATTTTTTTTTAAATTGAAATAATGTAAACGTCTTAATTTACAAATTACAAATTTGGCTTGCTGGCGGACACATCGCGATATCGCGTATCGATTATTACGAAAGATGGCGCTGTGATCAATGAATGTCAGCATGTCCAAAAACCGGCACAGAAATACAGCGCCGTCTGTCGTAATAATCGGTATGCGGTGTATCCGCCAGCAAGCTAAATTTGTAACTTACACTACGACAAACGTGATGACTTCACATTTCCAGTTGTCAACTTTCCATTCATCAGTAGTAACATTCCAGCAGCACCAGCGTATGGAGTTTATATTTCACAACTCATACGCTATTCTAGAGCCTGTTGCTAATACAATGTATAGTGATTTTCCGGACAGGGCTCAGCTGCTGACGCAAAAGCTCCTCAAGCAGGGTTACGTTGCTCCTAGACTGAAGTCATCACTTCAAAAATTCTGGGGTCGTCACCATGAACTAGATGACCGTTACGGAATATCGGTTTCCCAAATGAAGACAGATTTTTTCCCTGTGCCGTATTTTGTTCTTTCCTCTTATCGAATATGACTTTTTACTGGACATGACATGAGCAACACGGAAGGTGTCTAATTAGAAGCAAGAACTGTTTACCCTTCCGGAGCACCTAGGTTCACTCCTAGTTTTCAGTGGGGTCCGTGTTGCTCATCTACTTTTTTAGTTTTTCTGTGTTGTATTTTCCGTTGCATGTTCATGTAGTGTTTGTTTGTTCTCGTCTTCCTCGTTCCCGATGTTGCCTTTGTCCTCGAATTGTTCCATCTTGATTGCTCCTTCGGTTTTCTCTTGCCTTTTTTGTAAAGTTTGACGTTTATATTATTTCATTTTGTAAAAAAATAAAAGTTGGAAGTTCCAAATAAGAAAAAAGAATTAGAAGATAAACGTTTGTGATTAGGAAATAGAAGTTGGAAGTCAAAAAGATAAAATTTTAAATTGACCACAGTAATTGATTGTTTCGAAACATAGCAGTAGGAAGTTATACAAACATATAATTTTAGAAAATACAACATGGAAGTTGTGATTTACCAGCAGACGTAATGCAAATTGCAAAATAAACATTAAAATTTACTAGTTATAGAGTATAGAATATAGATTTTAGAATTTAGAACTTAGAGCTTTGAATGAAGAATATAGAATTTAGCATGGTAACGGTGATCCCGTTCTATACAGATATACCCGAACCAACCTATATGCTGTTTCAAATCTCAAAGCAAGACCACGACTTTGTTGTGTTGAATTGATTTATTTGCCTTTTTCACTTTAACTGGAAAGTATATTGATAACCAAATGCAATCCCTATATTTGTCAGAATAATTCTATAAAAAAAATTTAGTTTATGTATAATATGGCTTAAATATAACATAATATGAAATACTTACTTTGTTAAAGAAATGCGCAGGTTAAATTATCCAAAGCCACACATATCCAACACAATACACATACTTTTAAGACACCCATCCTCATTCTCCGACCTTTAAACTTAGCTGATATTGGAACCAAAATTTTCTGATGAAGGTATATATAAAATCAAATTTCATTGGTTTTTCTTTAATAAAAGCAAAAATTTCATTGGAAGTTGAGGTTATTCATCTTTCCTCATGAAAAAATGGAAAATAAATGTTTTGGAATGGTTATTGGTCTTGCACCACAAGTAAACATTTATTCCCCATAAATGGTTCAGAAAATAAATAGTTAAGATATAGTTATCTGGGGAGAAATGTGTTATCTTGTTCTCCATTTTGTTTAAAAATGGTTGAAAAATGGTACTGTATTAATTATTTCAACCCCATTTTCACCAACAAATGGTGGATGAATAGTCCACTAAGAAAGGTTTCCAAAATCACAGATGTAGAACAGTGGAAAATAAATTGTTTTTAAACGGTAAATGGCTTAAAAAATGGTAAATAAATTGAAAAAAGCATTTCTTTTTGCTTAGTGTCCTTCTCTTCCGTATAATACGAGAATGTTTATTCCATACTCATAACTTATCTTTCAAAGATGCATGATGAAGCAGATCTGGAAATTTTATATGTTCTATCAACGTTAAGTAAAACACAGAACGACATCAATCCTATCTAATTAACGTAGTATATAATTTAATTTTTTTGTACATTTTGGTTATTATTTACAATTTGGAAAATAAATCGTGAGATTTTTTTTGGTAGAATTTGGCAGGCGTGACTAAGATTTTAGCTCTGATAGCTTATGAACAATACCGAATATCAAATTATGGTACGCACTGTAAAGCTTATACTCTACATTTTCTAATTATACAATACATGACCTCCTAAATCGATAAAACACAGGGCAAAAGTTGATAGAACCGACATATGCTCCTCAAACTCCACTAAATATGGTATAGAGCAAATTTTAGGTTCACATTTTCAAGGGTCATAACTCTTGAACCGTACATGCTATCACGTTCAAAATCAAACTTGACCTGTAATTCACCATAAGCAATAAATATGAAAAAGTATATCTCAAACCCTTGAATGGTATTCAAGTCATCATCCAGAAATCCTAAATTTTAAGACTTTTTCGCATTTGCAAGGGTCATAACTCTTGAACCATACATGGTATCATGGTCAAAATCAAACTTGACCTGTATTTCACTGTCAATAATAAATATGCAAATAAAGTATAACTCAAGTTCTCAAACGGTTTTCAAGTTATCATCCGGAAACCCCAAATTTGACAATTTTTCTTATTTTCAAGGGGTATAACTCTTGAACCATAAATACCATCATAATCAAAATCAAACCTAACCTGTATTTCACCGTTTGTAATAAATGTGCAAAAGCATAACTCAAGTACTCAAACGGTATTTAAGCTATCATCCGGAAACTGACATTCGGACAGACGGACGGGCTGACAAAGCGGAAACTATATGCTCCCCTGAAATTTTTCGGGGAGCATTTAAAAAAAGACCATCTAGGACCTTAAAATACTCCTACCCAAATTAGAAGTCCGTCCCAAAATTAAGCTTGTTAAAGTTTGGAATTCGAAAAAAGACACTGATACCTTTAAAAAGTGGGCCCGAATGAGTCCTATAGGTGCCTACCTACTACCAAATGACCTATAAATAGCCGTTATTGTATTGATAACGTAGTTAATTAAATATTCGGAGTCTTTGTTGGAACACGGAATGTTCATATTCATAAGGAACGTTGTGTAGTGTTGTAGAGTAACAGTGACAGTCACGAGACAATCATTCATAGTACATGGAAATATATACAACAACTCTTCATGTATGTAACAGCTCACGGCAGTCCTAATTGTGAAAGTTAAGGTTTCGTTATTTTGACTTTTACATCTACTTCTGTAGACATGACATACTCTTCTCAACGCTTAATTGTCCACATTTTCCTCTATCTCATTACATAAATTATAAAAAGAAAGCTAAACAAGGAATGTCGACGATCCGGTTAAAAACAATAGACAGAACACTGCTGTCTACTCGTGTATCTAACTCGTAATTAAAGAACAAAAATGACAAAGACAACCACTGAACATCTGAGAGATGGCTTTGGACAGGCAAAAAATATGGTGGGGTTGAACTAGTTTCCGAGATCTTATCTTAACCCTCCCCCTATATATTGAGACAATCAGCGGTGAAACGCTATAAAATACATGTACCTGCACAGAATGACCCTAAACTCAAAAACACCTATACTAAAACAAAAAGGACAATATATAAACAAGAATAAAACAAATAGTATAGTTTAAAGAATGACCTAAGTAACTGTAAATACTAGCTAAAAAGGCCAGTTTTGTTGATTAGTGGATCATGACTCCGTTAACTAAAAAATCAGAATTAGTACATCTAACGATTTCATACCACACTGTCATATATTAATATAATTTGGATATA
>JAOXYI010163541.1:0-11459 GCA_028566495.1 Lithophaga antillarum | reverse complement strand
CAAAACTGATAATTTTAATACTGAACAAGGTAACTGATCTGTCAACCGTTTAAACTGACAGAAATCAAGTGATGAATTTTGAGGATCATAGACAGAATAATGAGTAATCGTTTTCTCAAGTATTATGCAAACCGCAACAGCTTGTAAATCCATATTTTATTGAATATTGCTGTCTAAAGCCGTATGCCGTACTGCATAGGAAGTAATTTTATGGAAAATTTTATCACCTTTTTTTCAAAAGAGTAGCTTGAACTAAAAGTGTTATTTCAGTAATCCTAATTTTTATATCTCAAAAATTCCACCATATGATACTGAGCGACATCTTTCTACCCCTGTTGGTATGGTGTCCCCTCCATTAGGGTTTACTCTGTGATATTTTGACTATTTTATCCTTCGGATCAAGAGGACGAGAACATCCGCTAGAAGATCTTCTTTGAAATATCTTTACTGGGGACGACATTGTATAGATAGCACCGCCCCAGATACTCTCTTTATAGTCTTTTTTTCCATTTTAGATGGACGGTCAGAACATAGATATTTATCTGTATGCTCAGAGGAATGTTCGCCTGATTTCGTGATGTTTTTCTTTTATTTTTTGAAGGTGGTTGTGAAAAGTTGGACTCAATCTGGAAGATAGTTTTGTAGTTTGTGTTGCGTTGGAAAATTTCTAAGAAGCTGGAGTTATCACTGTCTTTTCCTGTAATCTGAAGTTGTAGAAGGAGATTAGAATGTTCTGTGATCATTGATCATGCATTGTCTGTGTTCCGCCAGTATTGAATTTCTTAACTGTACTTGCATAAGATTATTTCCCCGACGTCAAAGGAGTGTTGAATGTCAGCTGCATAATTGCTTCAGGATAACTCATGATTTTTCTGAATCTATGTTTCTTTTTTTATAAATGGGACAGTTTTTTGCCGATGACATACGATTACCTCCACAGTTTGATCATTTCGAACAACAGAAGCTACCAAATTCTTGCTATGTTACATGTATCTAAAACACCCTAGTTTTCCTTTACAAGAATTTTGCCATAACCAAATTTCTGACAGTCAAAATCTAGCAGGTAAGTATTTAAATTCTCAACTTCACTATTTGTTTCTTTTGAATCTCTTTATTTAAGTAAAACCCTGACTTTTCAATCCTAAGATTTCTTCTTCTGTTAAAGATGCCAAATTTCTGTCTCTATCCCGAATTATGGCCTGATTATCGATTAGTGTTGTAAAATAAGGCACTGCTAAAATTTCTAATCAATCATTTTTGTTTGATGATACATTTTTTAGTGTTATTTTCTAAAACATATGACCAAAGGACTTCCTGGTTTCAGTTCGGTAACTTTTTTTACCCTTCTTGCTTTAGTTTTGTCAATTGCGAAGGATGAACTTGTGTTAAAGGTCCCCCCAAAACATTAAAACAATAAACTGTGGCCAAACACCTCTCTTCTTGTAAAATATCTAGACATTTATTTCACTGTTAGAATAATCTTCCTCAAAATCGCTTTTGTCATATTTTCTGCTGTTTTCCATATCTTTTCTTATTGGTACTAGAACACAGTGGAAACAAATTCAGTTGGAATCCATATAAAAAAAATCCAGCTTCCTTGCCCCTATCCGTCTCGGAGTGTCAACATGGACGATACTTTTATCCTACGGATCTCCAACAGGACGCATTAGAGGATCCAGTGATGATATACTGGAACAGAGCGTAAGCATATTACAGAAAGCGTACTACTCGATTGACCCATTAGCTACCGCCTTCTCCAATGATTCTACCACAGAAGCTACTTTAGAACACCGGATTTATCAAACTGAAACAATTAACATTAGGAAACATTATTCAGTAGAATCATTTGAATGGCTTGGTATTACCAGTCGATTGATCGAATCCAGCCCATTCGACCTCCCGCCTACATGAAATAAGGACAAACGTAGAACCTTGAGCCAGACAAGCCTATTTCGAAACAAGAAACTCTCAACCACCAGGATCCCCGTCCTCCATTGACACGGGTCGCAACACACACATAAAACATGTCGTCCTTGTTATTCTGGCTTCTACAACAAGGTGAGACATCTGTTGGCCTATTCGCTGTACCAAGGTTTCCCATGGGCGTACATTGTTTCACTTGAATTATTTTCCATAAACGTTTTGAATGTAATTGATACAAGATTATTGAATAAAACTGTTGAACTACAATTATAATATTATACATATTTTGATGTCTGTTATATACATTTTAGGGATTTCAAAGAAAACTTTAGAGTAGGCCGACATAGAATGTCTACTTAGACTGCGGTCTTTCCGTAGTTGAAAATCGGATTAATCAAGGGAAATATGTATGTCTGTAATGGAAATTTATAAAAGTTTTACTGCTGAATCTAATATTGAACGAAGAGAGTCTGTTTTAATCTAGTTTTATATTATCAAATTTAATTTTTCTAAAGGTATTTGTAAATAGAATATATAAAGTCATAGTGATAAAATCTATTATTATTAACACTTTTAATATACATCTTACTCAACCAATACACTTTTGTGAGTCCGACAATCAGTTATCAAATAAGATTTCACGACTCGTTACTTTCTTGTAAGTGCATTCTATGTAACGTATCACTTAGGCTAACATGTCCCTAGCTAGAAACTTCAGTCTCGATCCAATAATTCGTCCTCGTAAACTAGGTATGGCTGTTTGACAAAATGGAGTGAGAAGATTATCGAAGGCCATATCCAAAAGCTCATATATCCAAAGTACCAGATAAGACCATTCCCAACAAAGGATCAAATACAAACACAAACGTATATGTAAAAAACCGACACAACACTGACAACTAAAGCTAGGACAATATAAACCCCCATAAAAACCGGGAGTGACATAAGATGATCCGGAAGGATAAGCATATCCTGCTTCACATGTGGCATCCGTCGTATTGTTCAGTGTATAAAGCCGGTATCTAGTCACAAATCAGAAAACGGGTAACGACTACAATACAGGGAACATATCGTTCATAACATTTCCGAAGTGATGACATTAATTTGGGCTTGATGTATCCTTGATTGCGGAACTTTTGTGACAGTAATAATCCTGTATTTGGGAAGTCACTATAGTGGACACAAGCCCCAGAGTAGCCGGTGAACTGTGAAATGTAAACGCTTGTATATTGCTACTCAAAAAACGAAATTCATTGTTGGAAAATCACAGTCACCACGTTTATAATATAGTTTTGAATTTAACCGTCCTCCCTTGTCTATCGTTAAGTATAGGTCCAATTAAGACGGAGATTTAGATGTATCTATGGTGTCCTGAATTTCAAGCTCATTGGGATTGATAAGATGTAAGACAGGGCTCTTTTCCTCTCGTTTTTCGTAATAGCTCTTAAAAGAAGTCTGCTTCATAGGTCGGTGAGAAGTGGTGCATAATTAGTGCCCATTGGAATGACGATTATCTGCTGGAAAACACTTCCGCCAAATTCAACTAAGATATTGTCTATCATGAAGTCCAGCATCCTAGCAATATCCACCTTGGAATACTTTTTGTTAAAGTCAGTGTGTTTCTTGACAAAGTAAGGTTTTTCTCTACCTAAGACCAGATATTCGTATTTCCCATTACCATCTTTTTTTAACAGAAACATTGTTGAATTACATTTTTAGTTTATTATGAGGAATTGTGGTGTGAATGCGAAAGAAATCAAAAGTTTTAATGCTGTTGCAGAGTAAAAGGGACCTCGATTTCATGCATTCCAATAAATGTTCAATTTTTACGGATATATATCTGATTCGCACCACTTCTGGAGTAAGCTTTGTGACAGTACTTCTGGAGGCCATCTTTAACTGCAGTTACAAAGTTAAAAGTTTGGAAAGAGGCTTTCTGGAACACTTACCTGACTCAGCAAAAAGACTTGCTTGTAAGGGCACCTGAAGGTATGAAAACTGCAGAAAATGTTAAGGCTACGTTTACCGCTTAAATGCGTGCATTCCCACTGTGCTACAAATTAACCAAACATCCTTAATATGTAAACACTTCCAGATACCTTTAAAGTGTTAAAATGAAGGTCAGGACCAACTTATTGAATATAATTTGGATATAAACTATGCATTTCCCACTTTTATTACTATATAATATAAACATATAATATATAAATAGTCCTGGGAATACTGGTCGCTATATTCATGACTATTTTTCATACTTTATTTTGTCCATGATTCAACTCCATTGTAGCTTGAATTTGATTAATAAAATTAGCAATCGTGTTTCATCATAGGAGGGGATAAAGATATTTTTCGTTCAATGTGTTCGCCTCAGGTGCAAACAAAACAAGTTCAAATCTCGGACAGAGAAGTCTTGAAAGTTTGGTTAATATCATACTGTATATATAAATATGTGATAAGATACTGTTTTCTTTGTTGAATATAAAATTTGCATTCAAATAGATAATGGTGTTCATCTCCAATTTGTTGAGTATTACACAGAGAACTGAGGCATTTCTGTTTCAATATATTATAATGCCGTCTTCCCGTTTGAATTGACAATTTATCATTGGTTGTTCTAAATCTACAAAGTATGGTACATTTTATGTCTAAATGTAAATATTCTTCAGATTTTAATTCCGACTTGTACATTCTTCAGACGACTTTTCGTAAATATTAATAAAACAGTCAACAATACTGGCGTTTGGGTAAGTAAATCGTTCAATATTTTTGTCTTTTTTAATTCAGCTATTTATGAAAAGATCATTACCTTTGCAAAAATTAAGTAACATATTTCCATACCCGTTTTTCTCTTGTCCATGCTATTTCATTTCACAGAAATTGATAAGGCATGCAATATACTAATATTATTGTGTACATAATCTGTAATATTATTATCACCGTGTTCATTCAATTCCTCATGATAACCTGTCCTTGTGTTAACATCACCGAGGAGACAATCAGTTTTAGAAATATAAAAAATAAGAAAATCTTGTTCTATTTTATTGAACGCTTCAGCAGGGGAGTAATTAGTGTATTCGGGAGGTGTGTGTAAACGATACCAAAAAATACTTGCTGATCTAAACCTGGAAAATTTAACATCAACTTTAAACCAGAGAACATATGTGCATTCAGTTTATTTTACTTCTGTCGTGTTATCCAGAATTTTGCTATATCCAACCATTACACTACCAGATCGTTATCAGTTACCCTTTTCCTGTTTTGTCGTATTAAAACACATAACCGGAAAATTAATAAGGTCGACGTCATCTGTTTTCAGTTCAACAAAGCATACCATTTCATGTTTTTTTATAAGAATTTTAATGTCTGGAAATATATTTGCAGCTTAAGACCACAGTAAAATAACATCTATATTATTCTTAGATGTAATCATGTATAATTGAAGAACTATCAGCTGATTTTGTATCAAACAATTCTTCTTGTAAATTATTATAAGCATTGTCAAATGTGCTATTTATATCACCACTAATATTTAAACTAAAGGTATCACAACTGTTGATTACTGTTACGTATACGACCAGCAGTAAAAGAATTCTTCTAACATATTTATTAAAACTAATTCCTGTTACAGAAATAGCTACAGTCAGATAGCTTCAAGTTAAATGGCACACAAATGGTTCGTGAAATTTCAATTATCTATCGGACTCGAACACTTCAGTTTGACTGGTCACTATTTTTAAAGTGTTGTCTGTTTTTATGACCTCTTTGATCTGAAAATAGGTCACTTCGATTTTCTCTGTCTATTTCAAAATGGTTAGAATGATGGTTATTGGAGTTATTTACAACTGGAGTAAAGCATGCGATATATTTTGCAACAATAAAACTTTCACAAACATTTGCTATAATTCACATTTTGTGAATTGGTATTAAACGGTCTTTATTACAACACGGCTTATCTCACTACATTGGTTGTACCTATGACAATCATAGTAACTGTTATTGTCATTGATTAGTGGCGATAAATCGGATCGTCTTTGTACCTTGACTGATCTGTCTTTCTTTTATGAATAGTGAGCACTGAGTCGCGATAAAAGAAGTTTTTTTAGATTGAAATAAACTGCCATTTCTTTAGTTTTTATCAACTTTCAATTGCGGACACAATGTGAAAAAAGAGCGGAATCGCCCATATTTACTTTTCAACTTTAAACGTCAAGCCCCATAGACTTATCAATTATATATTTTACTGGAACGTAATTAACTAACCTTCATTTTGTTCTTTGGTACCCATCTTATCAAGGAAAAACGATTTTCGTACACGTCCTTCCGGTAATAACTTTTACATTGTTTTAATACAGTCTTCGTTTTTCCACTGATTAAATTTTCGATCTGTAGACAAGTTCACATGAATTAAATCAGGTAACGGAAACTACATAAGAAAACAGTGGTAGAATATAAAAAAAAGGTTTTAAAAAGGAATCTATACTGTGAATTTCAGCTGATAAATTAACACACCCTCCTTCTTAAGTGGAATTGTGCATACAAAAGGTGGAAATCTGCAATTCATTAAAGATATGTTGAAATTTATTCACTGATAATTATGCAGCTAACATATGCTATTGTATGATATGCTGTCATCTGGAAAGTGTAATTAAGACGGACTATAACATAACTAAATTCTAAAATAACTAAATTAATGTTTGTTGTGTGCAGGATGAAAATCCGTCCCTTAACGATCAAATGGGTGGTACCTAATGTGGTTATGAATGACAAATATGGTTAATATATTTTTCAATTATTTCGTTATTTCATCTGTTCCACCAGAACCTTTTTTCAGTCTGTCGTATGCTTCCATTGCAGTGATCCATTTATATAACGCTGCAGCGGGCTTTGAGATATCCATCAATATGCCATAATTAAAATCTGGATCACTTAGATAATCTTTCCGGATGTTATCCATGGCTCCAGGCTGCAAATAAAATATGAAGAGTATAAATATAAAAAGTAGTATACCAAAATAAGTTCGAGCTCATGAGTCCAAAGAAGATAACAGATCCAAGTATGGAAAAAGTTGGATTGCATGAACTCCAGAATGGAGTGAAACCAGATGCGTCGAAAGGGTAAGCATCTACTGCTATGTATGCATCATCCAAAATCATGTCCGGTAGCAAAGGTCACAAAAAGATTCAAAATTAGGCATTGTTAAAAATCATTTTTTGTCGTTTATACTGTATTAAAAAAGATATCTATTTACACTGAATTATGGAAAGAATTCATTTATCCATAGACATTTTTGCACTTTATAGTATTGGAGTATTTCATCTAGAGAGAGCACATCAACGCAGTGAGGTTAAAAGAAAGGTATGAACATCTGACCGGTGCAATAGTCGTTCAAAGCGGATTCATGTACAGAAGTGAGGCCATTATTACGTAAACAGTGTAATGCTATGTCGTTGCAATAATAATGTGACACTCCTGTTTTATATCTAGTTATTATTAGGTTCTATGGAAATTTGTTTGTTTGTTGCTGAATTAAGTCTTTTGACACAAATTTGTGTTAATGTGTATTACACTATCTATTATATAGATAAAAACATATAAAGTTAAGAATTTTGAAAAGTTATCTATGTTAGCGGTAATTATTGAAATTTTTAAAACTGCTTGAAGTATATTATATCCTTTCGTACCCAAATCATATACTACCTAAAATCTTTGTCCAGTAGAAAGTCTTTGTACGCTGAATATATTAGAATATAATAATTTACACAATGATTTAAAACTACGTAAAATTGACTTCTGAAAACGTTTACAAATGTCGATTTCCTATTTTAGGGCCTTTCTTTACAAAAATATAGAATATTTTAATACTAATGGCTTGCTTTAGACAGGAAATAATTCATGAAAACCACAACGGAGAAGGTATAATAAGACCCATATGTTTCCTCTTAAATTGTTAAAAATGAAGTATACCTGATGTAGTATTCTTTATAGAAACTCACTTGGATCAAAATATTTGTGATGAAAAATTAAAAATTTGTTGCTTTGAATCTCCAATCAGAAAAGATCGTAATTGCAATGAAGGAGGTTTGGTTGTATACTTTAAAAATCATGTACGAATTGCGAGAATAATAGATATGTTAATAAAAGAGCAGAAGTCTGGAAATGATACTCCTCCACTTCATAATCCACAAAAACTTTAATTTGGTATTTGAGAATGTTAAAAAATGCAACGTTAGCAATGATTGTTTCAGCTCAGCTTCGTTACAATTCTGAAGATTGCGACAAAGATCTACCCGGATGCGATGACAGGGAAGATTATGTATTAGAAAATATTGTTATTTTTCAGTAAGATTGATTGATTGATTGTTTAACGTCCAGCGGGTAATATTTCAACCATAATCAGGACTAGAGCAAATTAACAAACAATAAATCAACATACACAATGTAAAGATAAAAACAGGTGAATGGACCGGGACAAGGGAAGTAGATTTTGACTGCCACTGGTGAAAAGGGATATGTTGGGTAGGGTCAGAAATTCTGCCTTGTAACCAGCCACTTACGGACCAGTCAAAAAAAAGCTGCCACAAGGGGTCTTTAAGGTGCAGACAGTGTGGCATTCTTCAAACACGAGGTGTCTTTAAGCGTCTCCCATGGACGTTTGCTGCGATTTTTACATCCACATAACCAAACAGACACCCTTTTAGGAGGACTTCTACCCCTCGGACGGAAAAACCGAGTAGCCATACTTCTATACCCCGGCTACCCTCGGGGTTTCGTCAGTAAGATGTACTTGATGTAATTGCAAATCTAGATTCCAACACAGCTGTGGGGCCTGACATGATCAGTAACAAAATGTTGATTGCAGTAAAACACGATATAGCCATGACTGTCCATGTTGCATAATAAAACTGGAGGCTTTCTTTTGTCATTCCCCTCTTTAAAAGGTATAAAAGTCCTTACTTCAAATTATAGACCAGTTGCTTTATTGTGTTGTGTAGGTAAAATTTTAGATAAAAGTATTTGCGTTAAATCACATGTTTTCCAATAATTTAACATAAAGTTCTCAATCCGAATTTTTACTTATTGAACACCGTACCAACATAGAAATGTATCATTCTATTATTTTAGCACTGGACAGCCGTCAATTGGTCAGTATAACATTTTGCAACATCACCAATTTCTTCGACAGAATTTGGATAAAAGGTTTAATGTTTAAACTGGAGAGATATGGAATCAAGGGTGATTTATTTTCTTGGCTATACAGTTATTTACAAAACTGAAGTCAAAGAGTTGCGCACAGATGTTCCGCAGGTTTCACCACTGAAACGTTTTCTGTTTCTTTTATTTGTAAACGACATTACCATAAAGATTGGTCTTTGTAGGCTTTTTGCTGACAATACTTCTTTTGGACATTCTGCTTTATCTTACGAAAACGGCACATACTGATTTACAAAACATTAGTAATTGATCAGATGATTGGTTGGTAAAGTGTAATCCTGACAAAACAGACATTATTTTATTCCATACCGGGAATCAAAACGTAGAATTACAATTCCGTTTTAATCCGGTGAGCACCCATCGCCATCTTGTCGTTATTTTCAGTTCAGATTGTAAATGGATATATTAATTGAGAGAGCCTCTAAAGAGCTAAAGATACTTCATAAATTGAAATTCAGATTGAAGAGAGATTGCCTGGAGAAAATTTATTTGACATTTGTTCAACCTATATTAGAAAACGCTTGCGGTGTGTGGGAAAATTAACGTGAAATAACTCGAATCGAATTGAGAAAATCCAGACAAAGGAAGTACGAATCGTCACGGGTTTAACTTCGTAATACGTGTTTAGAAAGTTTATTAAATGATAAGGACTGGTATTCGTTGAAATAAAAACGTGAACAACGCAAGTTGGTTTTGTTTTTCAAAGCAGTAAATCGCCCGAATATTTAGAGGAAATTTTACCCTCTGTTGTTTCTGATGCAACT
This sequence comes from Lithophaga antillarum, assembly GCA_028566495.1. Classification (NCBI taxonomy): domain Eukaryota; kingdom Metazoa; phylum Mollusca; class Bivalvia; order Mytilida; family Mytilidae; genus Lithophaga; species Lithophaga antillarum. Next base: position 1,560 of record JAOXYI010163541.1, on the reverse strand, counting down.
AGTTATAACCTTCGGAATGCCAGTAATTATCGGTTACCATTAATAAATTAAATGCGCTCCAAGAATCTCTTTTTTCCAGCAACATCACTACCTTGGAATCATTACATCCTGATTTCAAAGGAGGATGTAGGATAAATACGCCTAATTTGCTTCCAACAATGATTTTTTTTGTTTTTTTGTTTGTTTGGTTTTTTTTTTTTTGATCATTGCAAAAATCGATTTAATTACTGTTCAGTAATTGCTTTCAAGGGACTTGAATGTTATTTATTTAACAAAGTTATCTATGACGTCACAATGGCATCATCGATGTGTTTATAATTGGTGTTTCTAGAAGAAATGACCAAATTTAAGCTATTTATAGTTACTTTTATTATTATTATTATTAAATTAGATACGTCCCGTCGTGTGCACCAAAAAAAAAATGTATACCATAAATGTATCTTACTAATATACACCTTCTGGAGAAATATTTTTTGTTTTTGGTGCACGGGAAGGCGCATACTCAATTCTCAACAAAACTGTAAAAAAATAGCCAATTTTTAGCAATTTTCCACGTTTCACGAGACTTGAAATTCAAACAGTTACTACATGTATGATTTTTTTTGTCATATTTCCTTTAAGACTTGATGTCAACGTTTGTGTTAATAACAAAAGTAGATAAATCAGGTAGACTTTATTTTTTCACAATTTAGGGGCAAAATATGGGCCTTATCCTACCTTCTCCTTCACCGTCTGAGGACTCATTTAAATCTGTGCTAAAAACTTAAGTATTGCCATAGCTGTATGAATCCATTATCGACTCTACAGTAAAGTATAAATATCTACGTGGTCATCATGGTTAAAAATCACTCGATTCTGCATATCGTACAGAGGTGTCTCTTGAATAATTTGATCGATTTAAATTTATTTCCGTATTATTTTCCTATATAGTTATAAAAATATATGTTTATTAACTCTCATGTATGTTTTATGATAATGTATAATGGAGACGACAATACTAAGTTTCTTCATTTACGTCGGATCCAATTGTCATGGTATTCAGACAATAAAATATGTTAAAATCTCTTTATTTATTTACTACTATTTATCTAGTCGTAAAGAAAATAAGATAGAAAAAAGTCATATCGTACCGTAATACGAATTCGTCCGTCTCGTATTTTCGTCCGCCATCTTTATTTACTTCGGCTTGCGCACGCATGTTTTGAATGACGTCACTGACCTTCGCTAAACACGGAACAACGTTACTAATGTAAACAATGCTTAGAATTAAACTAATTGACGTAAGTATTCACCTATTTAACTCAACATGAAATATCCGCCATTTTGCTAATGCTTTTTTTAACCTTTTATACAAATTAGACACGAAATTATATCCTGGACAATATGAAATGTAACTAGTAGGTCTGCTTCCCCAACAACCCCGGACGACAGTCATGGAAATAGGTCGTACAAATACCACTGCTAAAAATAACATATTTCTTGCACATTTTTCCAGATTTCTCAGTAAATTAAACAAAATAATGTCATTCTTATTTATGCCCCTGCTCCACTGGAGCACTC
>JAOXYI010163432.1:0-11460 GCA_028566495.1 Lithophaga antillarum | reverse complement strand
AACGCTGTCATAGAACGTTACACAAGAATAGGCTAAAACAGCTTCTATTTACATCCTTCCGTATAATTATTGATGGTCGTATGACGGTAACTAAATTTGCCTCAAGACGTAATTTATTATCCATAGGAAATAACGATAAATAACATTCTACATATTAAGAAGTACAAGTTAACAGAATATTTCGATATAAACGTTCACAGCTGATTACGTCCACTCATGCAAACATTTCTTTTTAACAAATCGGCAATAAGTGTTTGATAATTATGAGAATAACTGTCTTATTCATTTACCATTAAAACTTTAACTATGTGTAATAAAAAAAAACCTTTACTTTTATCATGTTTGTTCTTAAGGGACATGCTAACATTATTCTTGGATACCCTTTGGGTCATAAAGACTTATTTACGTTCAGCGTTCGTGGCACGTCGTATTTTTCGTTCCACGTTCTTAGAAGTTTTTCCCATGCTTTCTTTCTCGAACTTCAATGTGATAATTGATTTTCATTTCCCTTGATTCGACTTTGAACAAAATTATTAGCCGTTCACCGAGTTTGGGGAAAAAATTCAGACGTTCATTCGTTCCAGTAGCCATCTGATGAGTCTGAAACCATGATTTGGTCTCGGTCAATAATGCCTATCATTCTTTAATATTTAGAAAAATTAGTACACGTTCTTCCTTTCTCGTATTCCTTCTGTGGAACCCTCACAAATGGCTGTATTTCGCTTAGACGCCAGCCATCTGTGAGGGTCCTACAGAAGTTTGATTCCAATTGGCGCAGCGTTTTCAGAGTGGTTTCAGAGAGTTGATTTAAATGCAGAAAGCTAAAGACAGACAACATAGTTGCAAAAAAATCAAAGAAATATGTATATATATGTGAACCATAAGTATTGATATATTCTCAATTATCAGATATTTACCTATAGGTATTTTACTCCTGTATCAAGCTGCACAAAATTATTCTGTACTTGCCTTTCAAACAAATGAATTGAGAAAATATAGAAGAGTAGCAATTTATAATTAGTTGATAAGGAGGATATAACAATTTTCCATCCACAAAATGGGCCATCAAATAAATTTGAAAAAGAAAACAAAATAGTGAAAAAACCGCACAAGCAATGTCTCAGGGCTAGGTATAACATTTTATGATGAATAAATTCTAATGGCGTATTATGCACTCCATGTAAAAACACATGCAGTAATGATTTCTCGTTGATTTTTAAAGATCAGTTTGAATTTAGTTAGAAATTAGATTCTTTTCGCATATGTGAAATAGCATTTTACTCTAATATTTATGGAAATTAATTTATAAAGATATTCCAACTTATTTGAATGCAATTACAAGTAAAATAAGTTAGCGTCTTCACTTGTGCAGTTAGTAAATTTAATTAAATTCGATGTTTGGTGCATTGACTCCTTTGCGCTCACGTATAAGTGCATTTTCTAAAGAAAACTGGCATAACTAAATGAATTTTAGCTTCTTTTCAGATAGAAACGAATGTTTGGCATGTTTCAGTGAATTAGATTATGCAGGAGACTAGAAAAATGTCAACGTAGATGGTTTAAATATGCATTTGGCTTAATCAGATAACTTTCTTAAGTCTGGATGTAAAGTTGTGGGAAAGTCAAGTGAACGGAATACATTTGCAAGAATTATAAAATAAGCAAACAGTTTTTAAAAAATAAAAAAATGAAAAATAAAAATAAATGTAAATAAAGAAATTATTGCAAATATTTACAAAACTGTAAAAAATCGATTTTATATTTACATGTACTACAAACGCTTACAAAATATAACTTCTTATCTTTTTTTCAAAAGTCATTAATTGTTATTATTTTTTAGTAAAAAGTGAAATGTAAATGTTGTTGTCGGTCTTAAATCACCCAGTAGATTCAGACTACTGTTTAGACTTAAATATAATTTCCCATGGAGACTTAACTTTTCCGCTACATCATTTAGACTTTCAACTGCCATTTCTTTCGATAAGCTTTCGCCATTCGGACAGTCTTCCGATTTCAGAAATATAAAGTTCAGGTTGGGAAGAATTTGGATTTGACACAACACATCAAATGCCAATTGATGCCTGGTTCTGATTACGTTTATCTCTTCAGTAGGGCTAATACAAGAACGCTCATGTTTGTAAGCCAAAAGAACTTGTTTAAAAGATATCCCTATTCATTTTCTATTAACACGGAAAATTTTAAATTTTATTTACGTCATACTTTTTAGGTAAATACCATCTAATAATAACTGTATCTCGTTAATCATCACAGATATTAAAACTGTAAACATCATTTATTTCGATTCCCATTTTTTTGTGTTCAAAATGAAAAATGAGTTATAAAATTCAATTATTGTTAATTGTTTATACATTCTATAACAAAGTTTAGATTACTTTTTCCTGTAGAATTTTGTAAACAATAACAACAAATAATGATGATAAGATCAGGAAGCTGTTCTTTAACGATACATGAATACTGACGATGTTTTTTTGAACCAAAAAAAAATGTTTATCGTCTATATATAATCCAAGGCATTGTCCTGAAATGAAATTACTTAGATTCCAAACCATTGGTCTTCTTTTTAGTCAAATTTGGCAACAAATATTTAAATATATCAAATTTCAACAATTGCGGATTCACATAAGAATAAATAGTTCTGTTGCAAGAACAATCTTAGTTTGGATATCCTGTATTTGCTTTAAGACAATATAGCAATGACCAAATTCAAAAACATGGAGAATAGGTATAACATGATCTAAGGACATATGGTAACGGTATGATAGCTTCGATAGCTCAAGCGTGCAATTCTAATTTCGAAATATTCTACGAAAAAAAAAAACATTAAAAAAACTCTCATTTCCAAACACAGCAGTTACTTACACATTTACAATCAACGTTTTAAAAAATCATTGTAATTGTAAAAACCAATCAAAGCTATCGAAATTAATTAATTTTTATTTCTATTCATTATGTTGGTCATTATTGTTCGTTTACAGAAACTTGTTATCTCATTATTAGGTTTACATAGTATCAGTGAATGATGTTGAAATGTCGTATACTTAATTAGAATAATTTTTTATTCAGATTAACCTGTAACCGATGGTACGAATAATATTGACAAGATCAGGATATTCATTTAGTTTTTCATCTAGAGATACGAACTTACATAGTTTTTGTTTATTAATCACCATGAATTTGTATTCAGGAACTATCCGAATAATATATGAGATCTGCCCTAGGTAAAATTTCAGAATTATGATAAAACCATCATTAGGTTTATCGAAAGTAGTAATTGAAATCTGTCCTAACATGTCATTAAGTTGTCTAAGGACATTATTATTGTAGTCCAATGATTACATAAGGAATATCCCTTTCCTATGTAATATAACGACTAATTGTTCTTATTATTGATCCTAATGATTTGTATTCAAGTGTCAAAGTTATTGTACAAATTCATCATATTCCTAAGATATATGCATGACAGGCAAATTAAGAACCATAATAAGGGAATCTTAAAAAATTGGGCAGAACCAGCCTTATATGAAACTAGATGCAAAGACAGAAAAGAATTTGGAAAGTACACGCCGCATACGCTCAAAGTGCATGATTAATACACTTTTGTTGAATACAGAGTAGACATAACAATACGTACAGGTAGTGTTTAATTAGAGCCTTTTTCTACATTTCGCCTCGACGCCAGCCATCTATGAGGATTCTAGAAGGAGTACAAGAACGGAATAACGTGCAATAATTTTTCAAAATATAAAAAAACGATAAACATTATTGACTGAGACAGAATTATTGTAAAACACTCAGCAGATGGCTACCGGAACGAGTGAACATCTGAATTTTCCCCCAAACTCGATGAATGGTTAATAATTTCGTTCAAAGTCGAATCACCGGAAACGAAAAAATCATTTATTATGTTGAACGCAGAGCAGTTCGAGAAAGAAAACAAGGAAAAAACTTCTAAGAACGTTGGAACAAAAATTACAAAGTGCCAAGAACGCTTAACGTACATAAGCCTTTAGGACCCCAAGGGTATCTCAGAATAATGTTAACATGTCCATTTAAAACAAACACAGTGATGGTAAAGTATGTTTTTTGACATACAGTTAAAGTTTTATTGAATAACTTAATAAAACTAAGCTGATAATTATCAAACAATTATAGCTGATTTTGTCAAAAAAGAACTGTTTACATGACTGAAAGTAATCAGCTGTGAAATTTTATGACGAAATACTCTGTCAACTTATTTTGTTTACTTCTTATGCACGATGTTATTTATCATTATTTCCTATAGATAATAAATGACATCTTGGGACAAATTTAGTGATCGTCATATAACAATCAATAGATATACCCAAAAGTGTAAATAAAAGCTATCCTAGTCTATTCTTGAGAAATATTCTATGACAGCGTTACAATATCCCAGCTTAAACAAATGAGTATTAACAAAGGAACACTTCACAACATTTTAACCATTTCAACATCACCTAACTTACCAATACAAAAAGAAAATGAAACAAACCAAAATAATAATAATAATAATAATAAATAAATAAAATAAAAATATAAATAAATAAATAAAAGAATGCATTCTAAAAGAAAAAGAACAATAGAATGCATTCTAAAGTTAAACGTATCTTGTTCAAAAATATGATCATTATATAGAAGGAGAACGCGGATATCGTTTATTCTTTCTCGCATAGATTTTAATGGATATCACGAAATTTAGGTAGCACTAGAAGTGCACCAACAAAAAGTGTCCTCTCACATTTGGAATATCATAACGATTTCTTTTTTGAAAACATAAAGAGAAATAAGTAACCGAATGAAACTGAAATGATAAACTCATTGGTTGGAACACTAAAAACGGGATTAATCATAAAAAGAAAAAAAAATGTTGATTTAAATGCAAACATGATATACTCCTATGAAGTACAATGTTGAAACAAGTAAAAGAAGAGCATTTTTATTGGCATTCTTCATCCTGAAGTTAGAATAATATCTTTAACAATGAACTCCAACTCAAATCTTAGGTCAAGTTCAAGAAAATCAGACCGGAAGACTTGACCAGATTCCGATTATCACTAACATACATGTATTGCCTTTTTCACCTAAGAGGCCAGGTAAAATGAAAAACAAAAATAGGTGGGGTAAAACACACTACAAAGTAATCAAGGTTAAACCCGACAATACTACAAAGAAAACAAACCCAAACAACAAGAATACCACATGGTTCAAAGCAAGATATTTGTACGAAAAGCTGGCAAAAGTTTAATAATATTACTTTTCCCTTTTATATCCCTGTGTTACACATATGGAAGAATTGAAGAAAATCCACAGGTTTTAGTACATTTACATTCTTCTTGGTATTAGAACAATAATGTATTTTTGTATTTAGTGATAAACTTACATATTGCTGGAATTCTTTAAAAGTGTCATTTATAGCAAAAAATGTTCGCTGATGAAGAACAAGTCGGGTAGCCCATGTTAGGTGTGTTTGAATAGACCAGGCAAATTAATCATTTACATAAATAACTCTCCAATTGTAAATCATGAGAATGATAATAGATAGAACTGCATGCAAAAATATGTCAGGTTGCTTTTGTTAAATGTTTTAAACCATTTCAAAACAAGTCAACTTTTCCATAGGTTTAACAGAAGTATAAAAGGGACACACAATCCTTAAAAATGCCTTACCTAGATTTTACAATTGAAATTCCTGTTACAAAATGAAAAAAAGGCAGTAGTACACATGTGAGAAATTCGCTGATGTACATTCATTCCATATGAAATGAGCATACACCTCACTTATTTAGAGTTAACAGCATGAAAATTATAAAACGTTCATAGTTTATTAAGTAACATAACAATTTGAATCATAAATAAATACTTTTATTCCAATTTTACAGAAACCTTAAAATGATAGAAAGGTGGATTTCAGGTTTCTAATGTTAGGTCTGAATTTAAAAGCGTTCATTTGGAATTTATGAGAAGAAGGCATAATTAAATGACTAAGCACAATAACAGCGTTAAAGACACGAGACCTCTGTCACTGATGCAGTTAAACTGTAGATTATGAAATGTGAAAAATTTACAATGAATTTTCAATAAGTATCTTGCCTGTTCAGACATTAATGTTATATATCATACGAATTCATCTTCAAAATATATTGACCATAAAAATACACCAATTCAATAGGATATTTAATATTTTTAATACATTTGTGTTTAATTTCATGCATTTCAGATGAAACTAGTGTTTTTTCAGTTTTTGTGTACGAACTGCATAACCGGGCTGATGCTTTCAAGTTTAAAAGTCGACAAACAAACTTCTGGAGGAGACATCGAAATTTTATAGCAGAAAAGTTTGTGGTCGATTAAAAAGAAAATTTTAGCGTCCTTTTACGTGAAAATTTAAACAGATGAAAATGGAAACTTAGCACGGAATTTTCGATTTTCATTTTTGGGTCAAAAATAGAGTGTTTTGAAAATTCAAAATTTCACAGTTCCTGAAAATCTGAAAATTTCAGGAAATCTTATTGATCATTAGAGCAATACATGGCAAAACTTTCAGCGAATTAGGATCATTATTCATGAGTAGCTAACGTCTCAACGTTTTGCTAAATGTTGATCCTATGGAAGAGTTGCGTTTATCTTGATAGTCAGTATAGTACCTGATTATATCTTGCAGCAATATTTAGACAAATACTAGTCCTAAAATACTCTAAGTTTATTTATTAATCCGATCTCCGTGCTTATACCAATAATCTAATTTTATCTAACTAGTAGCAATATCCGAGGTCAAACGTACTAGTTATTCCCTCGTTTACAAAAAAAAAAAAAAAAATCGTAGAACGAGAAAAGTATCCATTAATTAAAGTCAGACATGTTTGTTTGCGCAGACAGCTAAATGTCACTGCACAGATAAATCAGAACTAATAGGTAAATTAATATTGTTTCTATTTATTATTTATTTCATACTTATAATTCATTTTTAAAGACTCGTGATCGCTTGAATACAATGTATGTATACATAATACCAGTGACAATTGTAAAGTTTCATATACGTAATCAGTGATACATGTGCACATCTAGAGATTTCAATAAATACAAGCAGTTTATATATCAGCTTTGTCACATGCAATGAAATATCAAGGCCAGCATATTATTATTTGCTGGATTTTTATTGTGCTACTTCACTGAAGTAACAGCCACAGGAGACATGTCACTCCAGAAGGACACATTATTCTGACCCCTTTCGACCAGTCTTTGGTCCTTAATGATACGTGCTTGGCGTAGAATGGAGAAGCAGGAAGTATAATGTACCAACCAAATCTTAGGTTTGACCCGATAGGGATTTGAACCCCGATTTCAACCATTACACCAAAGAGGCGATTAGAATTAAACGGAGCAAGTTATCATATGTGTATATGCTAACTGTCTTGCTAATTTAATTAATATTTTCATTCAAACAATTTAATAGGTTATTTTCTAGAACATCAGCAGGAACATCATAAATAATATTTGCAAAGTCATCTAACATTATTTGTAATACCAAGCTGACGTCATAAAGATCCTTATAATTTAACGCTACATTTCTGTATATTATTAGCACATAACATGTACAAATATGTTGTTTTGATGAGATATTGAATATGTTCTATTTTCGAATAATGTAGCCGTACCCTTGACTACTGTAGATTATACCTTGGTACGGGAACTATACTACTGGTATAGTTCCAATCTTGTAAACGCTTAAGATCACCACTGTGTTTAACTAACACAATCAAAGTGCACGTCTTGCAGCCACTTAAAATTGAGTGTCCTCTAATATTTTACCCAGTAGGGCATGTTGTGTAACAAATATATTTTGACTTTTGCCTCGAGAACAGTTTCGGTTCCATATAGTGTTGTCTGGTGTGATGTAATGCCTTCACCTAACGGCTCAGGTAATATACCTCACCAGACAAAACTACAGGGAAACAGTTCCTTCGGGAAACGTCAATAACAGAAATATTGTTATGAAAAACTTGCCACGAAAAGTGAAGTCAGACATGTTTGTGCAGACAGCTGAATGTCAGTGCCCAGATAAATCAAACGTAATGGCTAAATTAATATTATTTTCCATTAATTATTTATTTTTCATCTGGCTAATCTTTTCTAGAAACTCATAATTGCTTGATTATGTTCATATGAAACCAGAGAAGATTACAAAATGTCTTTAAGAAATGATCGGTGATACATGAACACATCTAGACAGTTAAAATAAATACAAACGGTTAATTCTGTATTTATTACATATAAGCTTGTTACATGTCACGAAATATTAAAGTCAACATACTAAATTTATTTGTTTTCTTTCAAAATGATTAATATGACATAGAAAATCAGACCTGTAGGATGCAGACTGGCACGTCCATATTGTATACATATAGAGTCAAAAATATAATTTGTACTGTAGTATTCACCAAGTTCGTTGATTTATTTTACAAAAATGAATGTTATTCATTTCAGAGAGCAGTTAAAACGGATCAAAAGTATTTAGAATTTTTGATATAGAGTAAAAATTTAGTAAATAAATATATATTTTTTTGTTCTCGGGAAGAAATCACCGAATGAGCTATCCTTATAGGCCATATACACATCAAAATTAATGACAATTTTGGAGATGTAGACATTAATGCAATATAACTATAAATCTTGAAGGTGATAATTTAAATATGAAGACATATGGGGTAAATGTATACGAGACAAAATCTCATAGATATACAAGATGCAAACCAAGCAAAGGAACAGCGGTTTTATTGTAGTTCTGCATCTTGAAGTCGCAGTAAGGCCTTCAACAATGAGCTATTATACTCAAACCTTACTACGAATTCAAGACGGCCGCTAGCGTCGAAACGAGCTGTATTCTTTGCTGATGTCGATGAACGCCACATCTGTGTCTCTTCTTTCCCACAGATCTTGGGTTAGAAGATGTCATCCTATGCCCGACAATAGACAATTAATAACAAAATACAACATACAAACAATCGTAGAGCGTTCATCAAGGTACATGTAAGAAAATTGGACAGTGTAAAAACCAATTGTGAGCAAATATACTAATGGACTGCTAACAAATTCTGAAATACGACAAGGCCTAAAAATGAAAATTTGTCCAGTATAGATATAAGAAATTTTCTCACAAACGGATACAATTTTAAGATATATAGGAGTTTACTAGGAAATCTATATTTAGATATCCTGTACATAAGTAATGTTACTATCTATTTGACATGATATGAAAATGCGTACACTCGATTGTCAATAGTTGACAGTCATGTGTTTTTGTAGAGATCAGCTCAAAATTATTTTTTAAGAGTAAATGTGTCGGTGAAATGCTACTTAATGCCGAATCAGGAATTGTGCTGCTATATCATGATGAGAAAAAATTATGTGTTGTGATTAATATAAAGTGACTGGAATGTACTACCATCACGATGTGTTCCGTACGTTACTTACCTTACTATGTTGCATGGGCTTAACAGCATTTAAATAAATTTGGGTGTACTCGATTAATTTTAATGACTCACAGAAGCCAAAACGTTTCTAAGAATCCAGCAATTTGTCTTTTAATCGTTTTAACTTATAAACAAATAATCCAATTATGACGATAATTCGGAATAGGAAAATCATCTTTTTTTTCAAATGATTTCTAAAGCGGGGATTTTATTTAACAAAAATATTATACCTACATTGCTACTTGTCATGATCTTTCTACATTAATGGTTCTATACCAAAGGCAGATTTAGCCCCCCTCCCGTTTGGAAGCCAAACAGTTTATTTTGGCTATATAAAATTGGGCGAAACTTTTTGCCCCCGTACAGATATCAGGAAAATCAGAGACCATGCACGCCCTTTTAAGAAATCCTGGATCAGACCCTGCATACTTCGGTGTCACTAAGGCCTCTCCTCCAGACCATTTATCGATATAAGACAAAGATTGTTAGGAACAGGATTCTTGGTCTGGATGACATTTTTTTCTTTATTTTCGGCGCACAAAATATATGAATCTTATCGAGTTTCAGAAGCAAACTCTGGATACTAAATGCAGTTTTTGCTATGATAAATGATGGGAGTCTTGAAAGGAAACATAAACTATCTCCTTGAAACCGATTGATGCTAATCATGTTACGGATGAAAAAGAAAACAACAAACAGGACTGAGCTCCGAACAGCGATTTTTTTTCTTTTTCTACTTTATCCTTTTTAATTTCCTTAATTTTTATCCTCGCTTATGTGCAACTCGTTTCTTGGCAAATTTTGGCCCAGACCTCCCTTCCTTTCCCAAAATAGAAGGAAAAAACTGAAAGCTCTTTGCTGCATAATGTTGTCAGTGTTAGGGAAGAAGCGTTTGATTGTTATGGACGGAGCTGGAAAATGTTTTGTGTCCGAGAATTTTTTTTTTTAAGCCATCTCAAATTTTGCGAACGAGGGATGGACAAACAAACAAACATACAGAAAAAGAAGAAAAGGATGCCCTGTCCTAATTATTTTTTCCCAACTTTGCAAATTCCAGTTTTTTCGGCCTTGTCATCGTCCTGATTTTTTTTTTCGAAATTGTCACAGCGCCTTAAAAGTCAAAGTTCTTCCCTTACTGGGTGACAGCTCTTTTACTCTTCCATCTACAGTTGATAGCTTTGTACCTGTTTTGTGGACGAGATCAGCTATGGGTGATGGGTGTTAAGATTTTCAAACGCTTATCACTGCTGTTGACTGAACGTCACATACTGTTTCACACTTGATATTGGACCACAAGATTTTTTATTCAGATCACCGACAGATCCACAAATTACATACACACGTATATTCATTGATAAACAGAAATTCGTAAAGCTTTTCCTTGCTATCAGATTGTGCGCTGGTTTTTTATTGTCAAGCCGCAGATGGATGGAACCCAGCATTATACTTTCCGGAAGACTGCTTTATTCTTACCAATAGAATATGTGTGAATCCTATTTCGACACTTTTTGAGCGGTAACAATTAAGAAACAGAACAAACAACTACAAAAATCTCATCAAAATAACTACAAAAATCTCATCTGTAATAGCTGAACATGCAAATAAGACGGAGCACTGAATACAATGTGTATACGCTGAATCCGAGCTGAATGGTCGAAATGAGCTTTGATTTGTGAAGAGAAATATTGTACCTCGATCAAATTTTTTTGTCTTAATAGTTCAAACGTTATACAGCTATATATGTTTACATCATATTTTGTTTTTATATTTTAAAAATTAATACAAATGAATTTTATTGTTTGAGACGGCCCCAGTTTAAAAATGTAGACTCTCGACTCTCGACTTACAAGTGTAAACATTTTCATAACATGTCTAATAGACATATGTTAGGCAAGTAATTGAAAGTTGAATTCCTAGAAATTAAGTTTTTTTTAAGTATGTTTTAAAAGCG
>JAOXYI010163322.1:0-11460 GCA_028566495.1 Lithophaga antillarum | reverse complement strand
ATCAAAAGTGGTTTATCTCTATACATCCTACCTGACGGAGGTTCAGGATAACTCATGGTTGACGTCACAAATCCAATCAGAAGAGGTTTAGTTCTATACCACTGACCTGACGCAAGTTCAGAATGACCCATGGCTGACTTGACAGAACCAATCAGAAGCGGTTGATTTCTATACCACTAACCTGATGCAGGCTCAGGATCACCAATGGTTGACTTGACAGAAGCAATCAGAAGTGGTTGATTTCTATACCACTAACCTGATGCAGGCTCAGGATCACCAATGGTTGACTCGACAGAACTAATCAGAAGTAGTTTATTTCTATACAACCTACCTGACGCTGGTTCAGTATGACCAATGAATGACTTGATAGAACTGATCAGAAGTGGTTTATTTCTATACAACCTACCTGACCCAGGTTCAGGATGGCCCATGGTTGACTTGACAGAACCAATTAGAAGTGGTTTAGTTCTATACAACGTACCTGATGCAGGCTCAGAATGACCCATGTTTGACTTAACGGAACCAATCAGAAGTGGTTTGGTTCTGTTTTTGCAAAAGACGTCGCTGATAGTGTTCAGTTCCTGTGGATCCCCTGCTTTGGTCCCTGTACCATGTGCTTCTACATATTCGACACTTACTGGATCAATTCCAGCTTCATAGTAAACATCTTCTTGTAACCTTCTCTGTGCTTCGCCAGATGGAAATGTTATGCCTATCATAAATGTAGTGTTTCACCTCAGTAGTTTCCTTTCTTGTAATGAAAACTCAGTACATTACATATTTAGATACATAAATTACATATTCTAATAAGAAAGCCGATTTGAAAATTATATTTATATAAGGTATTTATCTAAGTTTGTACTCATTATAAATAAGTCATCTGATCTTAAAAAAGTTTGTGGGTAGTATACGTTGTGTACTTTGTTCACAATTTTCCTGTGTATTTTAAAATATTATCTATTACATTGAAACTATATTCCATGCAGTAAGCTTCTTATTTGAAAATGTTTTTAACATTACATTTCATGTTATTATCTTATACTTACCTTGTTCCTTATTTCCGTCACTGTTGCTCTTAGAATTGATAATAGTTGCATAGATTCTTCTGGCATCTTTTTGTTTTTGCAGTAGAATAGCTACCACACCCTCACTTCTACCGTAGCCGTCACCTGGACATATATTTACAGGTATGTCAAGGCTCGGAAATTTAAGGTTGAATAAAAGATTATTCCCAATGGGAAGCGCATATCTGTGTTTTCAATTTTTATTTAAATTAATGCATCGGTATTATTCAGATAAAAGAAAAATAATCATGTAAATGCACTGCATAATCGTATTTACCTAAAGTTTTATTTACTTTTCGCAAGGGTGTTTCAAGATATCTATTCTCATAAATCAAAGGATTTACACTGAATATGATCATGACCTACGAAAGCACGACGGGGGATGCTAGCACAGCATGAGTTGCTGTCGATCTCACTCAGGTTCTAGATTATGTACATTTTTTGCCCTTTGAACCATTGATTTGAAGTTACGGACTTTGACCTTTGAAAATTTGATATTATCCTACAACTGTATTTTAACTGTTCTGAGATTTTTACTTTGTAAAGAGCACTCGTTTTTAAACAGATAATAAACTTTCTTTCTGTCTTTTTCCTTCTTTTTAAAATTATTTATTAGGTAATCCAAAACCAATAGTGACCATATTTCAACAATACGAGAACTTGATATTTACCTTACCTTATAAAGTAAGTAACCGTGTATTTACCTTACCTTATATCAAAATATAAAGTAAGTAACCGTGTATTTACCATACGGAGACACGAACTGCCCGTGAAACTTATAGTTTAATCCAGGTATATTTATTCTTTTTTCAAACTTAAAAATACGTATTTCATATACTTGACCCATGGGAAACACTCCATGTACCTGATGCATCAAACGATTTGCAAGTTCCATCCTTTGACAACATTCCCAGTTTCTTCATCTGTAACGGAATTAAGGGATTTAGACAGAGACTACTACCGCCTACAATGGCGGCATCACAGTGTCCTTGTTGTATGCTATGAAATGCTTGGTCCATGGCTAACAAACTAGAAGAACAGTAAGTATCGATCACAAAACTTGGACCTGTAGATTATACAGAAATATAATAAAAATATTGGAAGACTACAAGATGAATATAGCATTGAAAACTGCTTATGCTTTATTGTTTTATTTTCTCGGGTGGTTATTGTCGCTTATTTTCGCAGTTATTTTTTTTTCGCGCATGTGATTAATTTTACCTTAATACAAATATATCTCATACATTTGGTTGGGGTATTTTTGTACTATTTTGTCAAATGCAAAATAGAAAAATGACCTCCCACACGAAACTTTTTAATTTCAGTATTATCTTGTTCAAAATATGCATTCATGTTCGTAGCTCTTTGCTTGCAAATAAGAATTTCTATATTCATAATGCTTATTTTGAAGTCTTATTATCATTTTCTTTTCCACTTTTCCTTTAAGTTTGTATTCTTGTAAGGACTTGCAGGAATATTGTCTACGTCGCTATTGTTTTGAATATCACCAGACAACATGATTCAATGCCATTGAACATCAGATATCAGGTAAAGGAGAAAATTACCTCGTATTCCCTGTTTATATAATTTTTTTCAGGGACTGTGCGCAAATATTTATGGTATTAATGTTGTACATGTAGTTAAAAGTGACAGACACTTACTCCAGAATCTTTTTTATATCAATCTGCCGATTGATAATATTTTGTCTTGTAGAAGGTACTTTTTATGGGGTCGAAAGTAAAGTTACATTGTACATATACTTAAAACTGTTTGTACATATAACGACAAAAAATTATCATAAAGTGTAAGAAACAGTCAGAAAAAGTTTTTTTTTAACAAAACGTCAACAGCTTAACGATGGATCAATGGTGGATCCTTGGGAAGGGGTGGATCCCCGGTTTTTCTCAGAAATTAGAAAAATGCACAGTGGTTTCTGCAAAATAATGCCAAATTAGATCCGGAACCCACATTTTTGAAAAGTACTGTCTGGAATACCCCCACTTTTTTTCAAAGCCTTCATAGCGTAGATAATTATCGTTATGACACGAATAATCACAGAACTTTTCCCCGTGAAGCAACGAAGTAGGTTGTGTTGAAGTTTTGTAATTTTAGTTAAGTCACGAGAAGAAATTTACATGTAAATGGAGAGAAATTTTAAAAAAATGTATTGTAAAGAATGTCTCATATACTACATGGATGACAAAAATGCTTGATAATTTATTAATGGTATCAATAAAGAAGACTAAAGACCTTTGTTTCCATTTTCCGTTAATGTGTTTATTTTTCTATTGTTTCAGAGGATATTGACATAACTGAGTGCCATTCTGAGATTGTTTCTGATAACAAAAACATTTTCACTTCCTGTCGACAAGATGGGGTTGTCTATAGGCAAGTGTCTATACGAAACCCTATTAAACAGATATAAGGTTCAAACTTGTGAAGCATGATCTCAGACCGCTAATTCAGGACATTTCTATTTCCACCCTATATGTTCACTAATTCCTCCAAAGCCTTAAACCACCACTAGAACAGTTAGGAACAAGCATGAAAAAACGTGTACCATCTCCAAGAGTGCCTCATTGACAGCCTGCAATTTTCTTCAATTATTATTCGACGTTGTTCTGGTGACGAATTGATCTTTAGTTAACAATGTCAACTTCCCCTGTGTTTTAAACTGATATTAAATACATAATTGGTCATTTCTATTGAGTATTGAATCGATATTTAACACATTGCCAACTATTATTTCGCCGAGAACGATTTCCTACGCATTGTTCGATTTTCATCAGGTATCAGTTTTCGTGTACTATAAAATTTTTATTTTGGTCTTAAGTGTTGACCCATGTAATAATCTAAAAATCAAGTGTTGTCACAATATTTAATTTTATAAATTGAATATTTAAGAATAGAAAATCGTGTTTGTTTTCCCTGTGACAACTTCATGCCGTGGATACCTGGACACGGATTTAAAAAGTTCCTTTCCAGGAGGTCTGAACTGTCACTTCAAGAAACAAGAGGGAATTAAAAGATATGTTTTTGTAAATATAATTATACTATCAGTGCTCGAACTTTTTTTGTGTGTGTGTGTGTGTGTTTGTTAAATTTGAATTGTAAGGATTCAATTCCCAGTCCATACTTAGATAAACGTACATGTACATTTTACACGGTATTTAAAAAATGTCGAACTTGAGTCGTCACAATATTTCTCACAAGAAAAAATCAACATAGTTTTCAAGATTTTTTTTCATATTCAAAAGCGTCCGAAGTGTCCTAAGTGGACAAGTTTTCTATAACTTCAGAGGTGCTATACATGTAGCATTAGGCTTGCTATCTGCACAGGTGAACACTGAGGACTCTGATATACATAATAGTTTGTAATTTCTTTTATTTGTTTTTATTGTCATTTTGAGAAATATAAAATAGTCCCAAATCAGCAATAATATATTGATATTATATCATTCCTGCATACAGGCAGAAAAATACGCACTTTAATGTTTGATCCAAAGGCAGGCGGCAATTCACTACTTACACATGTACATGTAGGCCAATGATCTGTCGAGGTAATTGTGAATAGCTTCCGAGACCATTCCGACAATGAGGCCCCTTAAAGTGTGAGATGCCAACAACCCCGAATAAAACAAAAAAGTGTAGCAATCCAGTATTTTGACCAAATACGTGTTGTGTCCCATGCAGTTGCCTGTTCCTTAATAATAAATTCCAAGTGAGACTCATTTGTAATATTTCTTTAGACCTTTTGAACAACCACTTTGTATTACCATGAAAACTTTTAAAACGTACGTTTTACTTCATGCTGATTTTTCAAAGAAACAGTGGCACCAGAATTTCGGGACCCTAACGTAACACCTTCCGAAAATTATTCAATTTGTGCATTGCATTCGTTTGGCGTGAATGTATCAAAGACAGTTAGCCAAAGCGTCATCGATAGGCTTCACCTGTCTGTGGCGGATGAAGACACCTCCGTATTGGTTATCAGGAATTCTGATGCTTCAACAACCCCTCTCAAGGCTGTCTTCATAGAACATACATCATATGTAAGCAAAAATGTTGTTTTGATTTCATACAAAGATATATAAAATATAAAACAAAACAACAAACACAAAACAAAACAAAAATACCAAAAAAAAAAACCCAAACAAACCGCATTCGTCGACGGTCCGTGACTGAAATGCCCACGTCAGTTCTGAAGTACAAGTATACATGTAATTAAAAAAAATGTCACATTCATTTGTCCAAATTTACGAGTTCGCTAAGATTAAAAAGAAGCTAATAACCTGTCACTAAACATTGGGAATATGAAGAGACAGAATATGTATATTTCACATAAGAAGGACTTGGTCATTTTTGTTCTTTCTTTAAAGTGCTTTGTTTACAGTACATGTACTTTATTATTATTTATAAGATTACAGAAAAGACCAGTAATGAATTGCAACAACAAACTGTGGCGACTCTTTCGTCAAAACAACAACAACAACAACCTGGAGCTAGGTCGTCGAGTGGTTGACTCATGACCACCAGCGTAACGCCGCTGTCGTAGGTTCCAGCCTAGCTCGTCCTGCTTCATGTGTTATTATATCCAGACACCTACCCAAGCTCATGCAAGGGTTTCAGTATTCAGTAGGATAGCTGTCTAGGCTTTCCTCCCCCCAAGTAAGTCTGATAGTCACGATTTAACTAAAAAAATTGCAGAAAACGACGATAGATCTAACAAACATCCAACAATATTCCAGAGGTACTCTTGACTTCCTGTTGTTTTTCATACCATATAAATAGGGTTGTAATGGGATTAGACTGACGAGTTCTGTCCCCTGGCTCATGCGTTTCTCTAGATTGAGACAGATTCATCAGTCTATCATGGGATATACCGTATCACAACTCACGTTGAGATATTCCATCTAATCACGTTAACTATGAACTATTATCATGAAGGATAAATTATTGTCGAATTTAAAACAATTTGAATGCTATGGCTGGGGGCAAGATTGTGCTTCTTGTCCTAATTTTTGTACATCAGCTAGGAGGATTGTTTTACACCCCCTTCTTTTCCAGGATTATTTTCTCATTCACATGCTAGTTTGTCATTCAGACGTGCACATTGAACTAAATTATTAATGTAAATAAAAGAATTCTCATCGCATTTCTCACAGCATTGTATAGTTATGGCTTACCCGTTAATTCACAGAAATGCTTGAGAATAAAGTTAATAAAAAGTGAAACATTCGATGAATCGACATGAAGAATTTGTGACAACACAAATTGGTATTTTCTCATGACATTCTTCTTTGACCTTTCTCTTCACTTTGTGGAACTTTTCGGTTTTCAGCTAACCGATATTAATCTTACATATAATATTTGATCTGTAGACTTTAATCCCCTGGATTAACTTTATAATTTAAACTGGTAAACTGTTACTCAATTTACGGTAATTTCAAACCTATTATAACCACATTGCTGATTTGATTATGGTATATAAAAGGCGTCAGCAGAGTACCCCAGGTCGTTATGTTGCTTTTCTATACTACCCCAGGTAACAAAGCCGATTTTAAGAAAAATTTCAGACGATTTTTTACCTTTTTTGGATGATTTCAAGACTTGAGTGGTGTTAGTTGCATCGTCAGGTCTGCAGGTCGTCTTTCAAGACCTTATAGGTCTCGGACTGATTTGACTGTTCTCGGGAGCCTCATATAAGTACTCTTCTCTTGACACATAAGCCTTACTTAGACTTGAAAGAAAATTAAATCGCAATTTAATTTTTTTCATTTATAAAGTGTTAATGCATCGATTCATAACTAAAGCTTTTAAATGTTCCTGTAAGATTTGTGCATTTAAATTCAACAGGTATTTGAACGTCAAAATGCATATTGTATTGTAACGTTAGCCAGAAAATTATAATGCCTTAGTAAAAAAATTCTCAAGTTTGAACGTTCTCCAAAATGTTAATTAAAATCCCGATCAAATTCAATTACATGTAAATTGGTTGATGTCTTTTATTTAGTTTAATATTTTCTGAATTTGAATTTTATTGACTCTTTATTGATATGCGTAAGGAACATACGTTATACTTCATTTCAATTCAGAAAATGTGATTTTGGAACTTTGATAGTTTTGCAAGGATGCACATACAACGTTACATTTTTCGATTTAAAGAAATATAACATGGCATCTTATGTTGGCTGATTTAAATATTTAAAATTTCCCTTTTCTATGGACTTAGTGATACATAAATACATCGAAAACAACAATTTCCTCCAGTATATATACAATATTAGTGCAGTGTCTTAAAATATAAAGTTTATGTGTATGAGGCTTAGAAACCGGGGGAAGGCGAGGTTTACAGAGCCTTTCCCTGTTTTCGGGCCGAATACACATAAACTTTATGTTTTAAAATACTAATATTGGGTTTATCCTGCAGCAAAACACATGTATTACATATTAATTTAAATATTTTTTTTTTAATTATGAAATAATAAAATTATCCCTTTGTAAGCTATGTCAAAAACAGCTGCGAAAACCTGTTAGTACCAGTTTGCAATACTAAAAAGCATGCAAAGTAAGATCAGGTAACCAGGAGACTTTATTATTTGACACCCTTTATACTGCTAGTAGATCCAACAACTGCAGGATAAAACGACTTCGACATACAGTACGTGTTTTGCCAAATTGTGGTATACTCAAGTAACCCTTTGAAAATAATCAAAAGAAATAACAAAAACAGAACAAAACATAAAAAACATACAATTTGAAGATTGCCGAAGCTTCAGTTTGAAATGTGATATTTGTATTCGTCTTGTTGATGTCACTACACTGTCGACTCGTATGAATTTCGGTTCTGTTTATCCGATCCATCTGTTATTACAAAATCTATAAAGTGTTTGGTGACAATGCCACTCTAACGTGGCCATTATGACTTCTTTACACTCCCAACATTGCTGCGGTTGCTGAAGAGATGCAATATTTCTGTTTATATTTGGTAATATATAGTATTGCAAACTGGGACTACTTTTCACAAACATTAAATTAGTCCGAAGTCCGCTGTTGTGATCGTTCTGCTTTTCATATAATTTCAACAATTAATATCAATTAACTTTTCTATAAGATCGATATATCATTCATAGCGTGAATATACCACCTTCTACTTACATAACGAGAATAACAAAGTTTTGATAATACACATAATGAAATTAGAATACAGATCCGTGTGGAAGTATAGAAATACATTTGTCTACTGAAAAGAAATGTCTATAGCGTAATTGATAAAAAAGATCATCATGAACCTTTTCAGAAATGCAGCCATAGGAACGTCATTGTTCTAAACGTTTCTGATTGGTCAAGACGTTATTTAAGAGGACACTGAGCTTGTGCAACGTCATTGTTGAAATTCTAAAAAGGTCTATTCTGCAAAGAAGACATATACCCTACGTACGAAATGTATACTGTATGTCTCTGGTTGAAGACGAAAAAGAAGATCTATACCGTAATAGAATATAGGCACATGTCTATCATTCAAAACAACATCATGTATCAATATAAAATAAATACTGTATTACGCTCTGAAAGCATAAATATGCCTTGCTTTGTAAACAGATTCGCCTTGAAACCTTAATTACATTGTATGTCAAGTAGGTTTAAACGAACTAATACAAATAAACAAAAACAAAGCCAGTACAGCATCGTATGCTCTGGAAACGTTACCATGTTATGCTTTATAAATGCCGCTGATCGTGATGTCTCTTCGTCAAACAGTGTCAAAGTCATGAATTTGGCGAAGGAAAGAAAATACTATGTAACAGCAGTCTCAAAATCGAGGAGCGGAAACTACAAAATAATATATTGTACCACAATTCGTGATTCTAACTAATTTTATTTCAGTACTATCTAAATGTATGTACTTAATATTTATCAAACACTACATGCAGATGACAGACAAATTATTTTACCCATTAGGATTAAGTTACCTCCCTTGATATTTTCAACTGGCAGAAGTACGAAGAAAGCACATGAATTCCAGGTGGACAGAATTTTTAAACATTGTTGAAATAATCATACTCACCAGATTCAGTATTTTAACTGTCTGGCCTTTCCTATTAAAGCGTCATCACTTTTTCATAGTCCCCGAAACAGTCGAAGGGCGTTGAATGTAATAACTGCAGGGATACCACTCAGTTTTGTTTTTCATATTGATAAGAAATTCAAGAAATAGTCATCACACACTAACAAAACTTGTAACAAGTTGGCTTTTAGAAAAAAATCCAATACCTGGGGTACTGCATTTGGTGAATGAAAATATTGAACTTTTTTTATAAATAAACCGGCAAATGCTAAGGCCCCAGGGAAAAAAATTGTTTGATTAGGTGAAACTTCATAATAAAAATTAATTTCCTTCAATATACAAGTTGGGCTGATTGAATTGGAATTTAACAATGCTAGAGACGGAAAACTTGTTTTATATTGAACATCAGAGGAGAATTGTTTAATAAAAGCAAAACAACAACGTCATCATAGCTGCTTTTTTTAACCATTAAACCATAATAAGGTTTCAATAATAACAATCAGATCTGGAAGTGAAAGGTAAGGCGACCATATACATGTACTCATGCGACCATACAGCTTCTCATTCCTAAAAAGTCATTGAAAAAAGATGTATATACTTTACGTATAGGTTCTCAATCTACGGTGGTTGTCACAAAACCTGAACAAATGTTATGATTGACTGTAAGAAAATATCATACTTTTCAAACTGGGCAAGGGATTTTGCTTCATAAGTAGACGTGCCACAAGTCCCTTGAATAATTTTCTTGCCATGAAAACGCACATGTACATGTATATATGACTATCCACACCCATGGCAGTTTGATAGTAAATGTGTGTGGATAGTAATACATGTGCGTTTTCACAACAAGAAAATTATTAAAGGCCAGCCAAATCAATATTTCACAAAATGATAATTATAGTATAACAAAGTACTGGTTCATATGAGTTGCTGCACCATAACCAACTACATGTATCATCAGGGTATTCATCCTATTCTAGACATGCACGCTTTTGTTTTATTATTACAAACATGTACCTTGCGCAGTCATTACCGATAAATACTTGATTTCTACTCCGAAGAACACACGTTTCATGTCCATCGACACCTTTCAAGGTTTAGACTGACGAGTTATGTCCCCTGGCTCATGTGTTTCTCGACTCGCTCAAGGGACAGATAAAGACTAATCGATCGACAGTGGAATTTCTACTCTGTGATTTCACAGATAAAAACAAATATATATAAAAATAACTTCTCATCCAATCGTTGCCATCGTAAAATTAGTATTTCTCTGTCTCTGTGTCGAAGAGAAAACGTAGATTGAGACAGATTAATCAGTCTAGCTAAGTTCCTCCTACTAAATGGAGAAGTATTTCACATATTAAAAGTCAGGTCAGCATCATAACCAATTACACAAATCAACCTCATCTCGATAGTTTCCTACACTACTTAAATAATAGTTTCCTTCACCACTTAAACAATGGTGTCCTATTTTGAAGGAGTTATTTCCCTTTATTACTTGTAGAGATTTCATCAATCACAAAAATCTTGCGAGCACAACTCCTCCTACATTTTACATTGAATCTCTTTGAAACTGTGTTACTTGCTTATTGCCATATAGAGAAGTGCAATATTATTTCAGCAGCATGACTGGACTATTTTTCTAATGAGATATTGCCCTTGAAGACTTAGAAACATTTTATCAGCAAGAAATTTTGCAAGTGCAAATCCACCTTTATTACAAACTGGACCTCTTTTAAACTTGTGCTTGTGTATTGCCATATAGACTTGTGCATTTTATTGCGCCTGTTTTGAAAGAGTTATTACCCGTTGTTACTTTTAGAATGGCATTAGTTAAAAAAGTGAAAAAAGGTCACCTCCTTCCTTATAAATTGGATCTCTCTGAATTTATCATTATATGGAGATTCACATTTATTTAGCCGATTGATCAAAATATTTTCCATGGAGTTACTGTTTTTTGTTACATCAAAAACACCGTAAAATACAGTATAAGCTTGTGACTGCAACTCCTCTTACTGTTTAAAACGCATCACTAACTTGGTAAGCCATTTTGTGCCTTCCCAAACAAAAATTAGATTTTTGTTGCCTGCTTGTCACTTCTTCTTTAGAAATGAAGAAGTTTGTTCACATTGTTATGCTGTGTTAGAATTTTGGCCAGCAATATTTACCTCAACTTTTACCCTTGCTTGTCCAAAGGATAAATGATCATTAGCCAACACTGTGTTTCCAAAGTCGTCAAAACACCTTCCATATTTTAATTATTTCCTTTTATTACATGTATCACTCAATATATCTTAATCTGTATATAGTACAGCCTGCTAAGCAAAA
>JAOXYI010163103.1:0-11463 GCA_028566495.1 Lithophaga antillarum | reverse complement strand
ATGTTTGGTTGAAATCCACCGAGTAGTGAAGGAGGTGTTGCGGATAATAGGTGCGGACGGACGCACGAACACACGGACGGATGGACAGACGGACGGACGGACACAACCATCCCTATACTTCCCCCGCTATCGCTAGCGGGGGTATAAAAATAAGGATTTTCTTGGTCACGACTCAATTTTGGTATTTTCACAGATCACGGTGAATAAGAGGTATAAAATCACAGGTCAAGAAAAATAAAAATATTCTAATCACGAATCACGACCCCTCTCTAATATTGTTTAGTGCCTTTCATAAGCAAGATGTGCTAAAACCACTCGAGAAAGAGTACGGCATAAGCTCACTCGCAGACGTTGGGAAGTTTTTCTAGACATTTCTGCTTCAAGTACCACTGAAACAGATCAGCTCGATACAGCTGAAAAATAGCTAACAATCGTTAGATACATGTATTACTTGCAGGGTCACATTGATTCATTAGAAGCTACAATTATATTCATTTTACATACACCGAGGTCACTTTCATAGTTGAGAATTTCTATCTCGTCTTC
This sequence comes from Lithophaga antillarum, assembly GCA_028566495.1. Taxonomy (NCBI): domain Eukaryota; kingdom Metazoa; phylum Mollusca; class Bivalvia; order Mytilida; family Mytilidae; genus Lithophaga; species Lithophaga antillarum. Next base: position 10,917 of record JAOXYI010163103.1, on the reverse strand, counting down.
TGTTAGTAAATCACACCAATCCGTATTATTTCTAGTTTCAAGTTCTGTAGCACATAACTTCAACATCGTTTTGACGTTACCTATAGAAATAAAATGATTTGCTTTTTAATAAATGCAATATTTTGTAGCAAAATTAAAGTTTTTCATGGCTTGAGGTAAATTACTCATGATACGACATTTAAAGCAGTCCTAGATTAAACTGGGTGTTTTCAGCACCATTTGCGACTTTTCCTTAAAGAAAATCCTTAAGACAATGGGCCAAAGCAGTCAGTATCCAAATGCGAGGTTTTGCTTTAAATACTGAAATAAATAACCCCACATTTACGGAAATTTACAATTTTATTATAATGAAATATATTTGGCAGAGAAAAGTAATATTTTACATGGATCAGACATGACTGCAAAATGTTTTGGAAAAAAAATTTTGCTGATCTCAGCGTAAAACAGTCGTAAGTGATACATCAGTGCAATTGAATTTTGTATGCATTGTTTTATTTTTAGTTGTATATAACAAAGCCTTGAGGCCAAGAATATTTACATTATTACAAAATATGCTAAAGAGAATTTATGAGAATTTCGTTTTGACTGGATTTGGTTTGTAAGAATAAGTGTTAGTAAGGCCCTGTTTGATATATATCAAAAGAACAAATATACAGGTCAGGCCAGTTATCAGGTTATGTTCAGTTTGACAATGGAACCGAATTGTAACAAAACTCTTACTAGCATTTTTTGTTTGAATTGAAACCTGCATTTTTCTGTTGCACACGTGCCATTGATTATGTGATGAAAATTACGGTGTGAAATTACTGGTGTTAAACCTTTTTATTTCGTCGCTGACTACGTGCAGCCATCTTTTTATGCAGACAATCCAACTAAGGCAAAAAAAGTGATTACAATAACATATAAATTTTGAAAAAGTGTGAAATTTATGCTGTATCAGATCAATCCCTACATTTTTTGGTCAGGGGGCGTAGGGTCATGTGTAAGAAAATTTCAGTTAAATTCTTTTGACCAATTTGAATTGTCGATAAAACTGGAGTGGAGCATACCTCGCGAATAGAAAAGCATACAATGAAGCCACTCTTCTATACTTTGGAACTCGTAGAACACATAAGACCACTCGGCCACCGTGACTTATATGATGTAGTATTGTCTTAACTAAATTAAAGTTCACTTAGTCAAACAACCTAAATAGGCAATACAAATAGCCTTACTTTCACAGCAACCAAAGCTAAAATCAGTATTTTTGAAAATCATTTTAACATTGGCACAACCTAAATTCCATGAAAAAATATTAAAAGTTCCAATTCTGTAGCTGCATAATTTTCAGATTTAAACATTGAGCGAAACCGAAAAAAAAATTGCCTTTTTCACCTTGGGCAAGGTCTCGTGTAATGGCTTATGTATAAAAAAAATAATTACAATCCTAATAATTGATTCTTATTTTAAAAAACAAATTTCTGTGGGTCTGCCTCAGTTCAATTGGAGTCAAAGAAGGTCTTATCGAATCTATCTAATTCTTACATGAAAATTCATTTTAATCAATGCTTACAGTATAACCTGGCATACTCAAATTGAAAGATTTCAAGGACGGAAGTTAATGCTTACTTGACGAATACAACCAGATCTTTATACATTTTTATTCTTTATGACAGACAAGTAAAGGTTTAAGAATATCTACGTTGTAATTTACTTACCAGGTTGCAGAACTGTATTCAAATCAAGTCTTTTGGATAAGTCTTCTCTCACTTTCAAAAAGTAGCTGGATTCTTGAAATATTTTAGTTTCAAGCATATGCGTTTGATTTTTCAGGACGCCATATTTATAGTTTGGACAATGGGAAAAATATTGATTCACATGATCTTTGACGACTGGTTTTATGTTATCACGACTGGCACCTGTAACTGTTTCTGCAAGTCCTATGTAAAAGTCTAATCCACTTGATAATACTCGCTTTTTATGTGATCCTGAAATCTTGATAGTCTTTGGATAGATTTTGCCTCGAAAAAGATCAAAGAGTGCTTTTCCATACATATTTCCTAAATGAATTATCTCAGCATGTCCATTAGGTTCTGTAAGACCTTCTAATTCCATTGGCCAATTTCTCCATGTCTTTAAGAAACTTAATTTTGGATCTGGTTTCGTTATGTGGCGGAGTATTTTTTTACGTAGCTTTTCAAAATCTTTCAAAAAATTATCTTCAGGATATCTCGGTCCATGTCGCCCGATATAAGTTAACTGTACTGCTTTGCATGTCTTCCCCATGAAGGTAATGTTCACCAATTCGTTTTGATGGAAGCTTTGATTTGGGAATCTCCAGAAATAGTGGCATTTACGGCCAAACAAATTATTTCCCAGGCCTGTCGAAATATCTGCACTTGTCAAAAGTACATGGCCAAGAAATAAAACAAGTACCATCAACTTGTATGCCGCCGCCATTTGATGTGGAAGAGAAACGGTGTAATGCTGTAACAAGAAGTTTATCCTGACCGGGCGAGTTTTAGTTTTTATGTCAGGTCTTTGTTAAGATATGCTTATACATAATACAAAACCTAAAATATCATTCAGAAAGACATTATAAAACTCGCTTTAAAAATGCAAATTACAATGTACAATACTTGAAAAAGGAAACAATTATAGGAATTATGAACTGATTCCTGTGATTGAAATAAAGGACTGCAAAGGACTAGAATGTACTAATCTCCTACTTAACGCACACTTCTCCTTTTCATTTATTAACGTAGCTGCTTCCAAGCTTGACTTTGGGAACCTGCGGCCAGATTACAAGGTCTTGACCATGTCTCATCCTATGAAAAACCAGTTTGCAGATAACATAAAGGAACCATTGTTACTGAGAGGGCTAAAGAGAAGTACTGTTTAAATTAAAAGTATATATGTAAAGGTTTTAGAGGGGTGTATATGATGTATATGTAATTTCTTTCGTTTAATATTGATGATTAAGTTTTGTGAAAAAAAATTACAAGACTGATAAATATATCGATGGTTATAAACATCATATTGCGGGCAAAATGAGGATTTTAGACTGACGCTTGTTTTCATGGAAACAGAAACACGTTTCTTATAAATGCAGTTAAAGTTCGCTTTTATTTGACAGTTCAAACGCAACTTCCCAAGACAGTCTAAAGCTATGCACGTATAGCTCTATTAACAAAAATCCTTACGGTAAATTGCTTAATTAGAACAAAGTTCTACCTATGTCAGTACAAAATGCGATCTATCAAAATCTCAGCAGTGGGAGTTAAAGTCAAATACTTGGGAAAAAACGGACAAAAAGGTCACCCTCCCTCTAAAAAAGTGAAGCATACTTAAATGGTAATTATCCTAGATAAATATTCAGAATAAAAAAGTGAAACTGAAGATAACACGATAAAGAGCTTTGTAAGAATTTGTATATAAATGCACGCCTAATGTGTGTGTCCAATCACGTTTACATAAACTGGAATTTATTGACTACAATTAACTTGCTAGCCTTAAAAGATAAATTGATTGATAAAAAGACATTGCTTTAATTTTTCTGAAAATCAACAAATACAGTCAATATTTACGAAAAACTTCTTTGCTGAATTAAAAAATATATACCACTATATTTGTCATCGATGAATTAAAAAATATATATAACTATCAATGAAACGCACAGATATTCTATTTATTTTTTAATATATCGAATAGAAAATTTCTAACATTAAATTCCAAAGAAATATATATGCCAATGTCTTCATGGCATTAAATAAAAAAAAAATGTATCAATATCAAATACAATTATACTCACCATACAGAAACACAGAACTATCCAAAGAATGCTGGAGAGGGTTGATATGTTGCTAAATTATTATCATAGCCTTAGGCATGATGTTCACACATGTCACCATACACATTGATTCATATGTCAAAATGGTAAAGAAAAAAGAAATAAAACTAATAATTTGTTGAATTCAAATGAATGAATAGGGATGTATATATGAGACAAATTTTAAAGTTTTTACATTATTAAAGGTAAATAATGTGTTTCCCTTTTTACTGTTAAAACAAGGCGAATATGATCATGTAACATGACGAAATTCAGAGGTAAATTTTTTTTTTTCTGTTGTACTAAGCAAAATGCAAATGTTAACATTTAATTTGAAAAATCCAAGTACTCCTTTCAAAACTGGGTTGTGTTTTCATTTATTTGGAAAATTACAAAAACAGACCTGTCCTATTTCAAGTTTAATTATATATCAACTAGCTGTATTTTAATCTTAAGTGGAAAATAATTGGCTATCAATAGTGAGTCTTCAAAACATTGAATATAGGACAGCAATAGAATACCAATACAAGCATAAAGAGCAAAGAAAAGCAAAATTAACTAAAGCCCGGAATTCACGATTCACGAAAAAAAAAAAAAAAAAAAAAATCCTAGGAGACCAGGTGCATCAAAGTGTAAACAACTCTCAGTTTACACGCAACATCCACCATGAAGTAACTGTTGTAAGTTTCAATCACAGGAACTGAGAAATTGGTTAGAATTAAACCTCAGTCGGTAACATGTCTGAGACAGTTTTCATTATACTGAACATAAGATTTTTCCCTCTGTGGAAAGTCCTAACAACTAGAATAAGCCTCAGAACAGCTGTATTAGCTGTATTCTCCATATGCAGGGTCGGCATGAAGGTTGCTAGCATTAAAAGGGACGCTTACAATATTTGTTATATATGAGAGTACGCAGCTGCACCTTAATGGCAATTTCAAGAAGAACACCCGAATATGAAGCAATAGTTCGTGTTTGTAGTAGTTTAGTAATAAGACTATAGCAGAAAGGGTCAATAATAAAGTACATGTATGTCAACAAATCCGTCAAAAACAAATAAATAACACAAAGATAAAATCAGTTAACGTCTTCGAGTCTCTACTTAACTAGAAGTAAGAATTTTCCTCTACTGAACCAAATCAACTTATCTATCTGAAACAGCCAGAAGGTGTACAATGACTTAAAATATCGTCGTCTTTGACTTTTTCAATTTGTTGAAGCAAAACAAACTAATTTGTTTCACTATCTAGTAGTTGGCTTATGAGTTTCGAGATGGATTAGCAAGTTCCTTTTTATGCTGGACATGCCGGCTTGCACAAACTGAAAATTACTGTATTCTTTGGTGCAACTGCTGATATCTAATCAACCGAGAAATTTACATTTTCATTTTCAAAACTTTAATCCTTCTCTTCACCGATTCTGTGGATCCTATCCAACCAACTTGGTTAGATTCCCCATGATATATCAATACCGATGTTAAGGTTGTTAAGAATATGATCGTTCGTTGAAAGTTAGTTGAATCTATTTGACACCTTCGGGATAAGGGAAAGATTCACAACACAGATGACGATAATTAGAAAAAGATGGGAATAGTAGCATGTGTTCCAATAATTTTTTTCTGTAAAAGTAAATTTTAAATATTGAAAACTATTTTTTGTAGATATATAAAGGGAAGTCTTGTATCTACTTTTATGTATGAATTAACCTGATTAATATAAACCCTACAATGATCACCATGTGAAGAACAGCAATCAAAGCACTGTTCCATTATGTCATGTGTTTTCATATACAGATGGGATTTTTATCCAGGTTTCTTCTGGCGGATTTGTGAAAAATAGAAAAATTGTTTATTATTCAGTTGCATATATGGAAATATATCATACAGTGAGATTGTTTTCTGTTTTTTGTAGGACTTATTGATGAACTTGTGTCGTAGTAAACTGTACATGTTGATTGTGAAATTAATGTTAATCAAAAGTGCAAACTTTCTCAGTGGAAAACTCGAAGCAAGAAAGTAGGAAAATATATGATACTGTGACAAGCTACCTACTGAAAATATACTTTTGCATAGTTCTTGTGATAAGGTGTTGCTCCAATGGTCCATGCATTTGAACTGATAACAACTTTTCATTTTAACAGTCGGTTAGAATAAATGCAAGAATTTTAGGATCATTATTTATTTATTTTAAAGTACCTTAACCTTTCCTTTTTAAGAAAAACCTTTCATCATAAACTGTTCACAGTTCAGTATTTGATAACTTGCAATACTTCAACCATTGACAGTTGTCTATATACTCCTTGTATATATCTTTTACAGCAAGATAAGGACATGTGTCGCTGTCACATCCAGGAATAGTCATTGGTTTTCCATTGACCATCATCTTCAACGCATAATTATTAGAATTCGAATCACCACAGTTATAGAGAATAAAGGCAATATGTCCTCCGGTCGGCATTACTTTGCTTGCGTAGAAAGCACGATCTTTCATTTGTTCAAAATTGTCCGCACGGAGCGGTTCCTTGTCCCGAAATAGTCCAACAGAAGCTAGGAACGGATCGAGTGTATGTGAATGTCCGAAATGTAAATCCCCGATCAAATAGCTATGGAAAAAAAAATTGTCTTTAACAAATGAAATTGTATTAATTATAACTATATTTCATATATTTTACAAGTTATAACTAAACAATAAGGATTTATACCGATTGAACAATAAAAAAGTCATCAAGGCCATATAGTTAAAAAAATACCAATAAATGAAAATTATTTATCTACCATAGCTTCATGTTTTCAGAATTTCAGATGTTTACTTATCAATTAAAAGGTTAGTGCTATTGCTATCAAACATTTTTTAAATTCCACAATGTACCTTAATAAAGACACAACAAAATTTTCTTATTCTTTAATATTCGAATGCTTCTAACAATTCTTTGTAGATGGAGATATCATAGTTTGACATAAACCAGAAGAAGAATGCTTATATTTCCTAGCATTACAATATGAAGTCTTACTGAATAATATTAGTTAATCTACCGCGCTGACAAGATCAGCACTGAAAAATACTCCCGAAAAAAAAAAAGAAAAAAAAAAGAGTCAATTATGTGAAAGTGCAATTTCATAACAATGTACCTCTTATTAAAAAAGTTGAATAAGAAAATTCAACAGGGCAGGAACTTCATCAACTTGACCAATTTTTTGAGTCAAAACACACTCAAGTTTGGTTGCTGGCCGGGGTTTCATAAATTTTAATCAGCCAACATACTATTCATCGTTAGTGATACTGAAAATACCTCTGATCGAAAAGATATAAATTTTTCGTTGATTCTGGTATACTAATCGACATTTTAACGTCAATAACACCTTTTAGGTTTGATCATGTGTTGTTTATCTAACCTTGATAACTTCAACACTGATTCAACGTAAAATCTATTACAGATAAGACGTTTTAGCGCTAAAATTGCGACATTAAAGTCTTTATTGAATATAACAGATAGGTGGACAAGGTTCGCCATCAGAATTAACAAGTTGTGGTGCACTTACCTTTGGTTTGTGTCATATTTCTTGATTGCATTGTCGAAAGAAGCAAAAATATCTTTCCACATAGGACACGTAATCTTTGCTATGATAGGATGTCCATGTAACATACTATAATAATCCTACAAATATTAAAACTGTTATTTTTGAAAGTGATCCCCCCTCCCAAAACAATGAAATAGCTGAAAATAAATGACTGCTACTATATAATATGTAATATAAACGTATGATACCAATTTTTAGTGGCCACGACACATGTTGCTGGAATAACCTTATGGTCGAGGTATGGTCGAGACCAAAAATTTTTGGAAGCCAAATACATAAAACGTTTGGGAATAATTCAAAAGCTTTATTTCTTCAACATTAAAACTATTCATGTAATGTTTCTTTTGGTCGCGTACAAAGACAAAAAAGACGGGTTTTTGCTGTTTATTTGTTTATTGTGTTCAATAACTGAAAACTTCTAAATACTCCGCTTCCCGTAAGCTCGGTTATATAGATTTATGATTGTCTGTTTTTTTATTTTTATGTTTATGTCATTTAAACAAGGATAAAAACTAAGACATTCATGATTGTTCACAGAAAAACGGACACAATGTACGTCTCTTCAGCTGAATTAGACCAGTTAAAAATTTTTACTAAAAATTTCCTCAGATACGTTGATTGGTTTTCAAAAGAACCGGGAAAAAAATTCCAAAGGACTTTGACCTTTGATCTTGTAACTTTGGCCAATATCAGTGGTCTAAAGAATACAATTTGGACAAGACAAGACAATACTTTATAGACAAGACAAGAAAAATCGTTTGATTCCGGTAAAACTAGCATTAAAACAGTAAGCAAAATGCACATACAAACCAGATACTCTTGACAGCCTGTAATCGCTTTTCTGGTTAGCAAATATTTCAAATCAAAGCTATCAAGGACAAAATTTTCTTAATCGTTTCAAAATAACAGCCAATTAGTATCGTACTGTATTTCAACAGCACAAAAATCTGAATGAGGGTTATCCCCTTAATATTTAGTAAAGATTCAACTGAGTCCGTTCGTCCATGTATGAAAAGATTTTCATAAATGTTCATCAGGCTGCCAATGAATTCCTGGGACTAGCATGGAAAACACACTTGATTAAGGACCAATCACTGACCATGCATGTACAGTTTGGGTTAAAACCACTTTTAACAAGTTTTTTTGGAAGTTTTGTTGTATAAGCTTGTGTAAAACTAAGGATCATTTGTAATGGCAATATTCGATATACAATTTGCCCGAAAATTTGAATTTAAATAAGGAAAAATAAAAGAGATAAACATCCAGTAATAATTTATTTACAGTGTGGATTCGTTTTCTGATTCCTGACAAGATTTTTTTCCAGCATTATCTTATGTTAACTAAAGTTCTGCAGCAGCAGCCATCTTATGTTCTAGATCAGCACACAATTTGATAAAGGAGTATTCATTGTAAAAAATGAACAGCTTGAGCTTAAATGACTTTCTAGTTTCTGACAAGAATTTAAACCTTTTCTCACGTAAATATAGTTTAGATCTATACTTTTTTCTTTTCTGATCGGCAAAAACGCACACGGATCACCTGCTGACCATTTATACCCCATTTCTGACATGAAACATTTAAAGTTTTCTGTATAATAGTACCAATATTGTATCAGCCAATATAACATTTGTTAACCAAGGAATTGCGTTGATAACCATTTTGGATTGGACATCAGCCACAAAAAAGACAGCTGATACAGGACAATACGTTGAGCACGTTCATGGTCTGTTGGGGTTGAGATAAATTTGTGATTTCTGACAAGAAGATTAAATAAAAGGTTTTCCCATCAATAGGCGTATGTCAAACTAAGGTTCTGTAGCATCGGTGTCATCGATGGGAGAAAATGTGCAAATTAGCCGAAATTTCAAAAATCTTGTCAGAAACAGCTTGGCTGGTTGAGCTAAAACTTCTTCGGGTATATAGTCAATGGAATTTTACAAATGTTGTGTTTTTCCTGACAATCGGATATCGAAGACACCCACGAATGATTCATCTGGGTTGTGGGTTAAAGATGGAGACAAGAACGACAGATTCAAAAGTCGCAGTAATATGCTTAAATGGCCCTTCGGGTCAGAGAAGATAAAACCGTCCTTGATTTTTTTATCATGTAAGCTCCACTAAATTGTCATTAATATCTTATTTCTAGAAAGTTTTTACTTTTAGAGTATTTATGGTTTGATGTTTCTATCAAATGTTTAAGGGTACATAGCTGTCATATCAGATTATTAAATCAGCTAGAATGTTTAACATTGCGGAACAAATAAAATTACCACATTTTACAGATGGAGAAAAGGAGAATCTGCTGAAATCTTATCATAATGTTTATCCTTTTCTTGTAACAATTATTTAAAATTAAAATTTTATTGTGATCATTTTGGAGCAGTACAAAGATTAAATTTCAGAAGGATAAGCTAAAAATCTCAGATCTCTACATTTTACCAATTTTCAGCTTCAACTGTACATTGTTTTGTCAAACAATTAATTAGATAATTTCTATTAGAATTCAAATGAATAAATATAGTGAAGCTACGCCATGAGGAATGAAGCATTTTTTGTTGGTGATTTTCGTTGCGATGTATAGCTTCTTATCTCGATCAGTATTCCCTTTTCCATTAAGTCACATTGATTTACCGGCCTTTCGCTAAAGATAGTGAATGAATTACATTTTTATTTCACTTACACCGAGATCACTTTCGTAGTTAAGAATTTCTCTTTCTTCTTCTGTAAGCAAACTGCACCAATCAGTATTGTTACGAACTTCAAGTTCCGTAATACATAGGGAAAATATGGTCTTAACATCATCTGTAGAAGAAAAGATTATTTTTTATTCAGTAACAAAGAAATATTTCCTCATTATTTGCTATGATATAGAAATATATAGTTATAATTGCGATTCTTATTTCAATATGCATTCAGATAGATTTGTAGCATTACAAGTTTTAACTTTCTACTTAAATTTTGAAAAAAAAAAATTGTGTGATTAATGGAATATAGTATGCATCACTGTTTCCTCGCAAAGTGTACAACAGCTCTCCATTCGCGATAACTAAATTTTCAAAATGTAAGTCTGGCGACTAGATGTATAATTAAGGTCAAAAAAAAAAAAAAAAAAAATTCTCTTAACATGTCTAGCAGCTAAACTATTTTAAAACATCTTGCAAAGTGAATGTACGCCATGAAAACACAATCAGGTGATGAAAACTCAATATTGTTCATTTGACGTACTGGACCAATCTTAGATCAGTTTGCAATTTTTACGTTGCGCATCAGTTCATGTCGTACTTATCGACGTCAAACAAACAAATGTTTTAAGTTGTATTTGAAAAGAACATCATAAATTACAATTTTAATGCTAATAGAAAATAAAGATATCTGGAGATAAATATTTTCCAAATACAAATTAAATGAAAAATACTTAAATTTGTCAATAAATGTACGACAATTACAGCGACTGATGCGTTCACCGTGTAAGGCGTTCACCGTGTATTCGGAATGGGAAATGATGCATATCTAATGCATAAATCACTATTTA
>JAOXYI010162992.1:0-11463 GCA_028566495.1 Lithophaga antillarum | reverse complement strand
AGCAATTGGCCCTTTACAGGATTTTTCAGAATTTTTTAATTGTATTTTTTGTTGATTTTACCTCTATGTTCTATTTTCGGTAATGGCGGCCATGTTTGTTGGTCGGCGGGAACATCGGATAAAATTTTGAAACTAGACACCCGAAGGATGATTATGGCCAAGTTTGGTTCCAATTGGCCCAGTGGTTTCAGAGGAGAAGATTTTTGAAAAGTTTACGACGACGATGACGGACGACAAGTGATGGCAATAGCTCACATGACCATTTGGGGCAGGTGAGCTAAAAACTTTACTAAACTATGACCTCTTTAGAGTGACAATCTATGGTGTCCAGTTGAGGTTCAATTCAGTGCAATTGGTCTGGCAAGGGAAAAGCTGAAACATGTAATATTCTCTTACTCTATTTTGTCTTAATACTACATTTCCTTTAACGAAAGAAATAAAATTAAGATAAATAACAAAGCATAAATGCACAGAAAATAAAAGAAACTCTTTCTTTTAAATCCTAAACTAAACCATAAAATGCTAGGAAATTAGTTTACGGTTTAATTGTTCAACAGAATGCTTCGTGTTTAAATTATGTCTTCCTTTATAACGTCACAAACAACAAATCGGACGCCAATTTGAACATTTTGCTGGCTGCACTGTTTTTTTCAAGATACATGTTAATGATAAACTAATCGCAGAAGAAAATATCTAACAGTTTTCTTTTATTAATTTTGATTATATTTTTCTTTAGAGCCCATGCTTAGTTTTCAAGTAAAGAAAATTGTGCCCAGAACATTGGTAAGAATCAGTATACGAGATGGAAAAAAGTTTAAGATTCTATTATTTGCTACCTGAAATTTCAGTAATACGCTCAGAGGAGCTTAGTTTAAACTACTAATGCAAATCCTTTAAAAGTGTCAATCCCTGCACCTATCATATATGTCTTATTATTATACATTGTTTGAAATAAGAGCTTTATGTGTCACCAAACTCTTCTTTTCCCCCAAAAAATTATTAAAAATATTTCATCAGACAGATTAAAAAGAAGTCTGAAAAATAGGCAACTTAAACTTAAAATATATTTTTCAAGAAAACTTATGAAGTCATATTTCTCGAGCCTAAAGTAATTTTTAAGAAAATAAACTCATGATAAATAATAACATTGCATTTAATCAATTTTAAAAATTGCCATTCCTTGTCTCTTATTTCAGAAAATGTAAGGCCAGATAGTCTAAAATCAACCATCACTGTACTTGTTATTACAAATAAATGGTATCCTAAATCTTTATGAAAATTAAAAAAAGAGTACACAAAAAATTGTTTACGTATGACAGTGGATAACATTACAATATGATCACAAATGTTATCGATCATATAAAAATCAACATTACAAAATCTATACTTGTGCGGAGAGTGCAATGCTCCGGACACGTCACGGACTTTATAATTTTCTTTGAGAGCAGGCGGTCTTAGCCGGGGAATAAGCTAAATTGTCAAACAGGTTATATTCCGTTTACGCAGCAGAAGTCACAGTTTCCCTTATCTAAACTGCCTATCCTTTTTATGAATTTTATTTATTACTTTAGTTTTTTCATCACAATAAAGTCAAAATATGACTAAAGGAGAGGTTAAACACCAATCAGTCAATTAATCAGTGTTACATTAGTTACAGATACCTTGCCGTCTTAGCCGATGAATCCATCCAAACACTTTTACACGAGTGTTTCTTTTAGCTACTGAATCTCTGATCTTTATCTGAAAAAATAAGAAGAGTAGACTGAAAAAAAAGTTGTGATGATATAATTACCATGGGAAACGAGCACATATGATAAGTACTGCTTTTGTTGTCACTAGGGCGAAATTTCTCAACTTCAGTTTAATTACCAGAGCAGTAATTGCTTTCAAAATTTGAATTTTCTATTCAACAAAGTTGTCTTTGACGTCATAATAATTTCAGTATTGCTATTAATTTTTATGTTTCTATTTTTGTTATAATCTGAGGCATTTCAATGCACTGTTATAGATGCTAATTTTATGTAGATATCAGTTATCTCCCTTTTTATCTAAACCTGTGTATTTCTTTAGACTCTTTGTATTTTCTTTTCGTTTTTGGCTTTTGTTTTTGAAAAATGGCCAAATTAAACCAACTTAAATAACTTTGAAATACAATATAAGTCGCCTCCTGCATCAAAACATATTTACACCAATAATGTATCATACCAACATACATCTGATGAAACTAGTTTGTTAATGTATGTTGCGGCTCAAAAGTAATTCAAAAGAAAAAAGAAATATCAAAATCAGCAATTTTGCTAGTTTCCGGGAAAATTACTGATTTGAGACTTAAAATTCACACAGTTGTTAATTTTTTAATTATTTTATCATATTCTCTCAAAGACTAGATATTAACGTTCGTTTCAATAGTAAAACGAGATAAATCATATGTACATTATTTTTTTGTTTAGGGGGCAAAAGATGGCTTTATTATACATCCTCCTTTGACTTATTTTATCAGTCCCAATTAGACATGTTTGCAAAATGACAAAAGTGTAAAATTTCTTTAAAAAAGTCCCTGTAAAACTATTTCTAAATTTGCTTTCTAGTTATGGCTGAACAAATAAAAATTTGTTGTGGTCTAACAAAAATAAAAATTAATGTTTAAAAATAAGTAACTCAACTCTCAAACAACTTTCTCACAATATTTAAAAGGTAAACATAATTTTATAGTCTAACAATATGAAAAATATGAACAAATAAACAAGGAGTTTTAATGTGAATAAGTCAACAATGAGTTCCTGGAGCATTTAAATCAAGGTCTACACGAAAATGTCTAACAAGACAAAAAATGGGTAAGTTATAAACCGACACATATACGACAAGAACACAAAACCCCAAAATGACAATACTAATATCAATAAATTAGACAATGTGTCTAACAACGACGAGCTAGTCTCTTCAAAAGTAATACAAAACCCTGGCTAGCCAGCAAAGTCAAATCGTATATGAGAAAAATGACGAATCCTTGTTGATAGTTTTTGATTTGTCGAAGCACTCCTCCTCCACCAAGGCGTGTCATTGGAATGTAGCTAAAAAGTGGAGCTAAATCGTATTCAAGCTAATATTTTGGTTATTAATTATGTAATTTAGTATATCAGAGCAAAGTAGACCTAGGTTACCAAAGGGGCATTCTAAAGCCACAAGTCAATACTGTCAGACAGCAGTAAGAACAACAAAAATCAGGGATAAGAACAACGAACAAAGAAGGGATATAAACAACACTGAAAACTGAAAAAAAAACAACAAAAAAACAGGACAACACGAACTCCCATAAAAATTGAGAAGTGAAATTATTTTTTCATGCATGGAACTGTATTAAAATGAATTAAAAGAAATCCATTTCAATAATATGATTCTAAAAAGAGGTAAAAGAACTAGTATTGCCTATCTGTGGAATTACCTGTATAGGTGCCGGCAAACTTTCATCTTGTTTCAACTTTAACTTTTTCGCTTCTTCCAAATTCTTCATTCTTTTTTCCATATCTTCTTTCTGAAAGATTACAAAGACTAGTAACAGTTAGTTAACAAAAGGCGTCCGGTAGAGCTGCTCATACAATTTTGAGACTACAGTTTCCACCACCAGAATACATCTTGTTTATCTTAGCAACAGGTAACTGAGTTGATATTGAATTTATGCAATTTTTTATCATGTATACTTTTCTGTCTGATTTTTACGTCTGAAAAAAAAATCCAACCCAACCGATTCTTATAGAAGTAGTGTCTTCCTTCTGTTTCCTTTGTTTATTTGTTAAAGATAGATAGATAGAAGATGTTTTGGTCTGATCGTTAACCTTTAATGTTATTCCTTTTTTACATTATTGAAACCTTTCAGAATGTGCTCAAGCTTTATTTGGTCTTAAACGTGAAACTCAATTTGAAAAGCTGCACGCCTTCTCCTCTATTTTCCATCATTTCAGACATCAATATATTTTCCACACAATTCTGCAAGCAAGAAGGAGATTAATTTTGTACATTGCTGAAAGTAAATATTAGGTGAACCTGCTAATTGGATTTATCAATTTAAAAAAAAAGTAAATTCAAGTTCCATTAAACGTGTGTGCTCTAAATTGTATTTCTGCCCTATAATTCTCCTTATGGATGGTGTAAAAGTAGTGAAAATAGTTGACGTATACTCATAAGTAGCATGCAAATACTTTAAACAGATATTGGTGACACGAATTGTGCTTCTATGTGAACGGATTGTAATTCATTTCTTATTTACTGAACATTGTAGCAACTGATGTCGTGATCTTTTCATAACAAAAAAAATAGGTAATGTAGAATGATACGATAGTAACCTCTCTTTTCTCCTTATCTGGAGATTTGTATTGTTCTTTCTGCCATATCTTTGTCACCTTCTTCAACTGGGACTTTGATATTGGTTCAAATTTCTGTCAATAAAATGATTTTAATCAATTTTATCATTACTATTATCTATATTATATGTAGAATGTCGTAAAATAATTAAAAAATAATTACAAAATACAACTTTTTGAAAGAAAATTGTATTGGATAGAATGAGAACAATACCAAAGTTCATAAGTCACATATCCATAGGACCAGACAAACACAAACACAAACGTGGAAGCAACACACAGATACAACACTGAAAACTAAAGCTAGGACAAAACAAACTGTTAAAACCATAACAACCGGGAGTGACATCGGGCGCTCCGTAAGGATAAGCATGTCCTGCCACATATGTGGCACCCGTCGTATTGTGAGACGACAGCAACATCCTTTTTACGCGGAAATGGTGTTGGACATCACGCTACTTAGAAGAATACATTTAACATAAAAAATAACAACTCGCTATAAAGAAATGGGAATAAACTACGAACCGGACATTGTTTTTACACGGAAATCGTAAACGGACATCACAATACGTAACTTAAGATATTAAACATAAAGCTGAACAATATATACCACCCACAAAAAAGAAAACTTGGAATGACATCAGGTGTTCAGAAAGGGTAAGCATGAAGGGAAAACGAATAAACAGTAGCCGAGAGTGAATCGTGGTAAAGGGTTCTGTACATTGATAAAACTCGCACGAACGACTGTTTTTTTTTTTCAAAAATATTATATGTCAAACAAAATGGATACAATTTGGGGGATGATCAAATCAGAGTAAATCAAACTAGGTCACTGCACTGAAGCCATTATATTCTGAGATCAAAAACACTTACAATAAAGCGTCTGAGAACGTTGAATAGCTAAGAAAAAAATTCTATATCCAAAAAAAAAAAAAATAAATAAATAAGGAGGAACAGATTGAAAGATACAAACATGTATGTGCAACGGTAGCCTTGCATTGTACCGTGCTTCATACAAAATGTGCTTTTACACGCCAATAAAACCACAAAAAAATGCATTCATTTCTTAAGCAGAGTCATCTAAAATTCATCATTGTTCTAACTTTTCTACACCATTGAGCAGTTTAACTTTTATACGTCATTTATAGTGACAGTGTTCGAAATAAGAGGTTGTCCTATCGTCAAAACCAACCTTAGTTTAATTGGGACTACCTGACGACCAAAGATTTTGTTTGTTCAAGAAATATTTCTAACGAATTTGTACAAGTAGGTTGCCCTACTGGCATCCTGTAAGTTTTTTGAATTTCGAACACTAGTGATATTTATGCGGCCCCAATTTCCAAGATTTTATGGTTCAGTCCCATACGATGTTATATTTCTTTATTTATGAATTAAAAACTTCATGGCCACAAATTAAGAACCTTAGAATCTATGACATGCCTTGAAACCTATTAAATGCTAATCTAAGAATGATGCAGTCCAAATCACAAATCACAACAGCGACACATTGATAAAATATAAAGAACCAACTTGTTTTGAATAATTAACAGGAATATATTTTGGCAAGATTTTCCTGAATATTTAAGGTTATTCATCAAATTAAGGAAAAATACCATGTATTCTACTTTAAAAGTTATGAATTACCCGATTTCCTTAGATTTTTGTGGGCTCATTTTATGCGATTTATTTCTCTGATTGACCGTGTTTTAAATGGAACAAAACTGTAAAGATCTGAATATAATTTTGAATTTAAAATCATTTAGAAAATAGAATGAAAAAGATTATGGCTGTTTGTAAATTATACATGCTGAGGACCAGACAAGACCACTGGAAGCAAAAACCAGACACAATACTGAAAACAAAAGCTAAGACAATACGACCTCCCATAAAAAATGTGGGTTTTCTGACCTAAGGTCACCATTTGCATGATTCTCTAATCAATGACTTTAATATACTAACGCATCTTTAATTCATTCATTTTTTTTGTACACAAAACGTAGAAACTTAAACCTATCCAGTTATATCGAAATTTATATTTTTATACTTGTTTCATACTTCACAGTCCTTCATAAAATTTTTGGACAAGAAAAATGAAACCTTGAGTGATTAATCAACTTTTGTATAATGAGAGCGTAGAAACGCCTTTGTCAATTTCCTTTTCCTTTGTACTTATACTCTTTTTCTGCGTCCCTCTGCCATTCCGTCAACAATATTCCTTTTTATAAAGTATCCTGTTCATGCATGGACCAAACATATTCAAAAGACGGTAATTACATATACATGTCTACAAATAAATCATAGCAAGGATAACAGGACCAGTTATATTTTTGTCAACTTCATATTTGTCATCAATGTTGAAACTAAATTAACTGGTAAGTAGAACTGCAGAGGCGGAATACTGTGTAATATAACATCTCTGCTCAGTTATGTGTCCAAATGTGAAGGCATGGTAGATGCTACTATAGTGAAAAGATACATTTAGTTATATCACACAAGAGTCTCTGAAACATGAAATCGTAAAATTAAGGCTAGTAGCAGTCATTATCTTGCCAACATTTACACTTTTTAAGAATGTAAAAAAAGTACATAGAAAGTGCAAAATGCTCTTGGTTAGCATTTTGTCGTGATTCAGCTCAGAAAATATATAATAAGCACTTCATTCAGATAAATATATTATTGATGAATCAAACGTAAATGTACAATTCCATTTCAAGTGTACGGAGACGTTATCAATAAGATGTACACGAAATGCGAACGACTGCCAAATTGAATCTTGGTGTATATACCCTTACTTTAGTCAGGACTACAAGCTGACATGCATGGTTCTACAATGCATCCATCCAATCTCTATAAAGCGTACCATTATTTCAGCTCATCCTTCTATTTGGCTTCTATTCAAATTTCTTAAAACTGATTAATTAATCATATATTATTTCAAACTAAAGTATATCATTATGTCACATATTTAGACATCTGTATAATATACTTTATTTGATGTGACTGTATGACAAGGTTCCTTGTCATCCTTTACAGTATATTATCTTAAGCTGAATTCGATTGCTGTCAAATGAAAACTTGTAAAAACAAGAGAAAAATAACATCCTCACACGCCAATTAACGTATGGTACGACCGCTACATTCATCCCATGCATAACCACCGTTATTTATTTTTAATAAAGCGTAGTTAGCCGAGTGGTCATAGTGGTTGGTTGTATTGCTTGGCGATCAGTGTCGAAGTGTCACAGAGGTGTGAGTTCAAGTCCCACTGAGGGAAGAACAAAAATCGAGAATTATTTCCAGAACTTCCATAGTTTTGTCACACTGGGATGTGTTGACGGAACACTGATACAAATCAAGCCTCCATCAGAACGAAAGGATGCATATGTAAGCAGTAAGGGGTACCATACTCTAAATGTGTAAGGTGCTCTAAACTATGCACAAATTTTGTGTTGCTCTCACTTTGATGTGTATTTCAATTTTTAATTTCTTTTCACTTCGTCTGAAAATGCCATGTTCTTTAGTAATTATTCTTCAATTATTACATATAAATTATATGAAAACGTTTCCCTTTAAATAAACTGCACTGTACAACGTGACAATAAATGAAGAACAAACCATTTGTTTTGTCTCAGTGTGAAGGATTTTCTGCCGACCTGAATTTTAGTGATTGCTAAAGGACTTTGAACTCAACTAATATTTAAAGTGATAAAGTTGACCAGTTGGTGGTTCTCACAAGCTATACTTAGGGCAAGCTACAAGGTTATATTACCTGTATTAATATGTGAAATGAAGAAAATTTGTTGATCTTTTCGTGTAAGGTCTGTCTTTGAATATTCTCACTTTGAGTAATAAAACAATGGGATGTACTCGACTCGTAACTTTTGTAAAAAAAGCGGTTTATCGGTTACTTGTAGAGGTCGGTTGTTCTCTCTGGGTAGTCCGACTTCCTTTCCAAGTAAAGCTGATCTTCACGAGTCTAAAACAAGTCAGGAAATGTTCTTGTTTTTCCCTTCGGTTGTAATTCAGCGGAACAAATTTAACGGACGATTAATTAAATAAGATTTAATTGTTATTATTATTTTCAGTCTTGTCAGTCAGTGCAATGTTTTATCTATATCAAATGTTGTGTAATAAATAATTATAGGAAACACAGATTCTGTACATGAATAGACGTAGCAATTTTCATCCTTGAAACTGTTCAACAAATCAATCTTGAATGTTGCTTTGTAGATGGACCATTAACTTTATCTGAAGTCACATCTATAGATGTGGTTACATCCACTGGAATATTAAATAATGCATGTGAAGACTACGGTATCCCAGTCGATATACGACAGAACGACAAGAAAGATCGCGACAATTCGATTACTCAGGAAGATTTTCAGGATTATGATGGACAACAGTTTAAATAAATGTTGAGATAGAATTTAAGTAAATTATGTGGTCCTAATTTTAATTCTACATATGATAAGACAAAATTTCTTTACATCAAAAGTTATATACATATGTACTAACGAATGAAAATTATTTTTTGTTCCTAATTGGTATCTTTCTCTTTTGGACTTTTGTGTTATCACTGGATGTTTCAAACGCACAATTTACCGTTGCTTCAGAATAATATAGTTAGATCAGTTGTAGAAAAAAACTCAAAAGATTAAGGTAGTTTTATGTATTTTGAGAATCTAAAGCATATTATATAGACCCATGTTTGAAACTTATGGCAATGTATACCGTTTATTGTGCTCTGTTCCTCAGTGTCATAAAAGGAAAAACCTATGAACATATCAACAGTGTATGATAATTTGTTGTATGCATGCTATTTTATCCTTAGATAAATTGTTTAAGGCGATATTAATTCTTGATACTTATATGGACCAGCAAATACAAGACCTATAAAAAAAACTTTCTTGGGGAGAGACCGTGCTACTTTTAGAAGGGAATTTTTTTCGGAAGCTAACATTCTCTTAGACAATTTAGAGCTATGTCCATTTTTTACACAAGATAATTGTAACATATATATATGGTGTTGGGAAGGTTAAACTTAACATGATTTCACTATGTGCACTTAAAAATTTATAAATTTGAGAAAATGTTAAAGAAATCCATTTGTGGTTCTCGCTGCAATAATATTAGGCGTGAAACATCATTGTAACATAATTTAAGTTTACAGGAAATATTTTTCCTGTTGCCAAGAGATCTAAGACTCGTGAATTGGATATTCTGAATCCCTGAGGTCTTCATTCTGATCTAACATGAATGTTTATGGCTGCCTCAATAATGTTTTTTTAATTCCAAATGCTAAATTTGCGCTGCTGTTTCGTAAGATGACTGAACATATGACCAACATAAATTGTTATGAAGACCAATCCATGTGTGGCAGCCATCTTGGATCTGGGATGAAGAGAGATATACATAGTGGCGGCAATCTTGGATTTCATTTCAGCATCAAAAACACAAATGTTGTGGATGACCATCATGTCATCGTTCATGGCCTATCTGAATTCAATCTGTTCAATGATTTTTGAGAAGAGACTGTTTGCATATATTTCCCATGTCCTATGTAAAACTATGCGTTGGAGGCAGCCGTCTTGGATTTCGGGGTTGCATCAAAAACACAAGCTTAATGAAAGACCACCATTTGATCATTCATGTATAATACTGACTCAACCTGTTCAACGGTTTCTGAAAAGAAGCTGCTTGTATGTATTTGCCATAATGTCCTATGTTTAATTAGATGCTATAATAGCGGTCACTTTGGATGGAATTCGGGCTCAGTGGACACAATTGTGAAGAGGAATCACCCAAGGACCATTCCTAGCATGTTTGGTTTAAATTGGCTTCAGTGTTTCAGAGGAGAAGATCTTTATATATTTTCCAATAGGGGCCGTGTTTAACTATGTCCTACGGTAGCGGCTATCTTGGATTGAGACCAGGGTCACCAGACACAATTTTAAAAAGGAGACTACCCAAGGACTATCCCTGCCAAATCTTGCTAAAATTGACCCAGCGGTTTCAGAGGCAAAGAATGTTACACATGTTTCCCCATAGGCTCCTATGTTAAATTATATCCTACGATGGTGGACATCTTGGACACAATTTTGAAAAGGGGCCACCCAAGGGCCATTTCTGTTATAATGGTTAAAATTTACTTCATGGTTTCAGAGGGGAAGAATTTAATATATTTTGCCCTAGGGTCCTGTGTTAAACTATGTCCCATCTTGGTGGCCATCTCGGATAGAGGTCGGGATCACCGGACACAATTTTGAAAAGGGACCACCTAAGGACCATTTTTGTCATGTATGGTTTAATTGGCTTCATGGCTTCAGAGAAGATTTTCATATAATTTCCTCTAGGGTTTCTATGTTAAACTTTCCCATTATGGCGATCATCTTGGATGGACGTCGTGGTCAACGGAACAGTTTGCAGAGTGGACCACCCAAGGACCATTCCTGCTATGTTTGGTTTAAACTGGCTCAGGACTTTAAGAGAAGATTTTTTATATGTTTGCCCATAGGGTCCTATGTTAAGCTATATCCCACGGTGGCGGCCATCTTGGATTGAGGTCAGGGTCCAGGACACATTTTGAAAAGGGACCAGCCAAGGACCATTCCTGTCAAGTCTGGTTTGAATTGGCCCAGCAATTTCAGAGGAGAAGATTGTTACACGTATTTCCTCATAGGGTCCTATATTAAATTATATCCTACAATGACGGCCATCTTGGACGATGGAGATCGGGGTCAACGGACACAATTCTGAAAGGGCCACTCAAGGACCATTCTTGACATGTTTGGTTTAAATTGGCTTTATGTTTTCAGAGGGGAAGATTTTATATATTTTGCTGTAGGGTCGTGTGTTAAACTATGTCCCACCGTGTCGACCAAGTTTGGTTTAAATTGGCCCAGCAATTTCAGAGGAGAAGATTGTTGTCATGTTTGATTTAAATAGGCTTCATGGCTTCAGAGGAGAAGATTTTGTATAATTTCCTCTAGGGTTCCTGTGTTAAACTACGTTCCACGGTGGCGACCATCTTGGATTGAAGTCGAGGTCAACGGATACAATTTGCAGTGTGGACCACCCAAGGACCATCCCTACTATATTCGGTTTA
>JAOXYI010162882.1:0-11466 GCA_028566495.1 Lithophaga antillarum | reverse complement strand
AATATTACTGTATAATGTTGTGTGTAACAAAGTAAGTTTAACAAAGACTGCTCGCCCTGAAAATGACTGAAAAAGGGGGAGATAACTTTGTTGAAAGGAAAAAAAAATAGGTAGAAAGTGCATAAAATACACAATCTTTTAAATCCTACAAGGTCATGTCAAATATTATGTGTTTTGAAAATGATATTGTGCATATTTAAGTTAACTTAAATGTTTGGTTCTCAGACACTGCGCATGTGTCAAAAAATCAACAATAAACAAATTTTAATGTCTGACAAAAATAAAATAAATCCAGTGCAGTTGATCTCTGTTCAAAAGCAAAATTGTCATTTCACCCCTGCGAAAATATGGTCTATACTGGAGTGGAAGCATCAGTTTTGGAAATGTTGCATCCCAAATGAATTTGATAAGTCCCAGTGAACATGAGAAGATTCCAGAATGAACAGCATAGCTGAGATCTGCAGCAGCTATGCCTACGGGAACTCAGCTAAAATTTGGAACAAATCCAGACTGCTAAAATAAGGATGCGTACAACAAAAAAAATCAGTGCATGCAAGACGCATCCAATAAAGTTTCTATGCATCCCAAACATGACTGGAGTGTACAGGAAGAGTCTAGCTGTATAGTAAGGATCTCGGAATTATGTTGTTAATTTTTCTTTCTGGCTGGTCAGAAGAAATCTGTAATGTTGATACAGTATTAGAAACGGAACAGTCAACATTCGGGCATATCAGTATTACACATTTATTTACATGTTTTGTCATATATGCATGCGTAAATGTATGCTTTTGTTCTGACTTTTTTCTGTTAGGTGCAAGAAATTTGTAATGCAGTTACATATAAGGCTATATTAAGTAATAGCTACAAAGATTGAAGTATTTTCATATTTTTATTTTTACTAGTTCTACTGCAAAAAACAAAAGAATAAAAACAATGGACAGTTACATGTATTTATATTTTTATTCCCTTGTAAATGAAAATGTTTGACATGAATTGAGGTGAATGTGATGGATAAAAGATTTATGTGACCACTCAACAATACAGCTTATGAGAAAGTTGATCATATCTTGAAAATAAAATGAAAAAATCCTACCTACCTTGCTACTTTTTAAACTTAATTGTCTCAGAACCAAACAATTAACTTAACATTGTCCTAATTTAAAAATAATTTTGTGTATTTTTCATGGATGTGCCCCACCTATTTAATGTGAACTGCATAATTTTAATGAGGAATAATATATTAATCATTATATCGGTTTTTGTTTATTACAGAAAGCTGTAGGTACAGTTTCCAATCATGTCCATTCTTTACCAAAGAAAAATGGGTTGGTCCCCATATTTATTAATGCTAATACGGGTAATTTTCGGAACTCTGCCACTATAACTCTTGGAGCCAGAGGAGACAGTTATTATGAATACTTGTTAAAACAGTGGTTACAAACAGGAAAAACCAATAACATGTGAGTAATTTTATGCCTGGTATTATGGTTCAAAATAATTCTGATACATAGATAATCGGAAAAAAAAGTCCTTGATTATTTATGCAACAAATTTTCATTTTCTTTAATGCTTGTCCAGAACCTTGAAAGTTGACACTTAATATTAATTTTACACATGATTCTGATCTTGTTTTGGAAATTAGAAGAATTTATTTCAGTTTTAACTGATCATAAAAAAAAATCAAGGTATAGATATGATGAGACTTTCTGCAAAGTATATCTATGGCTAAAACATGTTTTGCATTGGCAGTCAAGCCATTCTGGCAGTGTAGAAAATACATGTATTGTGAAAAAAAAAGAAAATTGGTCTGCAGATTTTGATAGAGCCTATAACATTCGATCTGTGAGTCTTTTTAGATTAAAAAAAAAAAAAAGTTTTGTTAATTTCAAGCTGCAAATTAAATAAACAGTATTAAAAAAACAAGATTGGAAGATGTTAATTTAAAAAGTAGCTTCTAGTGATAATAAAGATATTGCAGTTATTTCTGAAATGATGGTAGAAAACGGCTGTTGTAAATGAAAATTTATTTTCATTGCAACCTAATCGCCTGCAAATAAGAACTTAACAAGATTGCCTGTTTTCAGTGTTTTCGTAAAAGTTCAATGAAAATGATTTCCACTGTTAGGATCCAGGATAAAAATGCTTTTTGTTCTAGCTAGTCCAGGGCTTGTAGGTAAATAGATGTATGGAGTCTCCTTCTGCTTCCCTTTGATTATGATATTTTTCTGCTAGAGGTAGTTAAATTGTAAATTTTAACCACAGGCAGACTTGTTGAAATTTAAAAATTTAACTACATGTATCAAGAGTGGAGAAATATCATAATCCATGAATAGTAGGAGAATTTACTTCTCCTATTATTTTAAATTTCAAATTTTAACCAGTTCACTGGCTCAGAGAGCTGGTTAAAATTTAAACTTTAACTATCAGTAGGAGAAATAAATCTGCATATACAGGAAACAGTAGGAAAATCTATTTTTATACAGGTCGGAGAGTGGGTTAAAGTGTAACTATCGATAGTGGAGAAATATCTTAATCCATAGGAAGCAAAAGGAGAATATGTATTTATCATACAATCACAATATAATAAAATTAGAATAAAAAGTTTGAAATTTTCATTACACATAAATTTCTCAGGGGAGCCACACAAACTTCAAATGTGAAAATAATCAAACAAAGGTTATTTTTCACTGATTTTGTGTTATACAATACTGATCTATACAACCAAGGAAATACTGGCATAACATTTAATTTAACTACTTGCAAGACAAAAAAATACCCCTGATTTCTTCAGAAGAAAACCTAACATATAAGTTTATATCTGTGAACTACAGTGCATCCACAAAAATGTAAATTCTAACAGCCACAAAAATAATTTAAAATTACATCACTATACCATGTATACAGTAAAACTTCATCATTTCATTAGCCACCTACATGTAGCGTCACACCAGTTTTTCAAAGCCCATTTTTATTGTTTCTTGACATACAATCGACTCTCATTATGTCAAACTCGAATGACCAGTCAATTTACTTCGACTCCACCGAAAATTCAAGTCATCAGAAGTAAACTTAGCTAGATTTTACTGTAGAGGGTCTCAAATTTCACTTTGAATTATCCGAAAATTTGATTATCTGTGTCTGAGATAAAGAGAGTCGACTATACATTATAAATTTCCCTCGATTTATCACCAAACCCGTTTATAATGCTAAAATTTTGCTGGACAGATGTTGGTGGTATAATGACATTTTACTGTATCAGAACTATGAAAACAAGGGATGAATTACATATATCTAGGGGCTTGAATAACCCAGTGGTTATGGTTGTTAATTCATGAGTATTAGCCTAACATCACTGACGTGGGTTTGAATTCTGCTCATAATCAACCTGATTCATGTATCAAGATTTCCAGACAACTGCCAAAGGTCGTATCCGATGGTTAACCTTCCCTATCCCTACCCGAGTAAGTTTTGTGGTCACCATATACAACGTAGCTGAAAGTGATGACAAAGTTCAACAACCCAATCCAACCACAATGCCAACACGACAAATATTTACCATTTGTATGAGCTTACCTATCATTAACAAAACTAAACATAAGTAGTCGTTCTTCCACCACTTTTTTATATTCTGGCTTTTCGTTGATCAAATCTCGGTAATTGTCATTTGATACGACGACACCATCATTTCCTGCAGCTAATTTTAAAATGTATCTATCATCATAACATACAACTCTTTTACCGCCGATTCTTCGGGCTGGTGTAAAGACAAGCACTTTCTCCTTCTCTAGTTGATTCAAGATTTCTTGATCTGCAAAGACAAAATTAATATACTGGTTATTTTACTCCACATGGTGCAATGTTTCTGATTTTGCAACAATCATTTAATTTTAGCGCTAAAACGGTCATCTTCAGGAGTAACCAAATTTATAAAAAAAAATTTAAAAAAACTTTTAATGTATTCACATACTGGTATAGCCACCCACCCTAGTAAATAAGCTGTTCATATTTTCTAATAAAATGTGTGAGGGTAAATCCAAGACCTCTCAACAATCAAACATCTGATGTCAAAGCAAGATGATTCCAATATATTTCTAGAAGAATATATATACACTTGTGACTTTATTCTTGAAGGAAAAATATTCTAAAATGTCATAGTCTTGATATAATATAAGAAGGTGAATTCTGCCTAAGATAATTCCGCTGGGAAACACACAGTTTTACAAACAATTCACCATTAATTCCTCTTGTGGCAAGCCCAACACTAGCATTCCTTTCAAATAAATTCCATCCTAAAATACTCTTTATCAAAATTTACCTGAAGAAACTAAATTACTTTTTAGAGAGCCACACCTATTACTTAAGCTTGTGCAAAAAGGCAAGACGGCAAATGTATCTGGAAAATAATTCCCAACATCAGACTTTCTAACAATAATTAACGAAGACAAATTTTATCCTTTGCACTTTCGTTTTTCCTTTTCATAAGTGTGCCATCAATACAGTTTTACAAGAGTTTATTTCAAGTATTATGTTCCAACATTTATCAAAGTATTTCCCAAAGGCTTGTCTGATATTCTAGACAATTTTCATTCAAAATCTTCTCAAAGATGACAAATGATTTTCCCGATTTTATGTCAA
The DNA here is from genome assembly GCA_028566495.1 of Lithophaga antillarum. Lineage (NCBI taxonomy): Eukaryota > Metazoa > Mollusca > Bivalvia > Mytilida > Mytilidae > Lithophaga > Lithophaga antillarum. The sequence goes on along the minus strand of JAOXYI010162882.1, from coordinate 6,831 downwards.
ATTAAAACGCCATCATCTTCTCTAATTCCACAAGGAAAATTTTAAGCTTCTTCTCTTTGAGACTTATTACATTCATTAGCAGAATTTAACCGATATAAATATATATCATGATCACACTGGAAATATTACACAGTACATAAAGATCTCCTAGGAAAGTTATTCCAGTAATGATACGTGTAAATCTGAGTTAAACATTTGTTCAACAATTAAAAAGGTTTTTCTGCTGAAGGTCGGGAGTTCTCACTGGGTATTCTGGCTTCCTCCAAAAATAAAACCTTGACACCACAATAGCTAAAATGTGGCATAAAGCCCCATACAAATACAGAAACAAATTAAAAAATGTTTCTTTAATTTGGTATATCAACAACAAAAAAAGAAACAATATCAGCTGATCCTCTCGCTGATGTCTGTTTTCATTCCAGTAATCTGAAGAACAAGGTATTATTTTGGTGTGGCCTTAATGATACCAATCACGAGCAACCCTAACAATAATGACAATACAAGAACTGCTTTCCATCTTTCCCATTTTCATTAAAAAGTTATGCCTCATTCTACATGTTCTACATTGTGTTCGGCAAGCACATTTGTGTATTATTTGAATAGATACTGCTTCTCTATAATTTTTCAGATGAACTTGTGAATTTCAGCTTTTTAATTCCTGCATTAGTGATTAATTTGCAAATTCATGTACATATATAGTAAAATTTCATTATACATGTATGTATAATTTATATGTACATACAAATCCCACTCCATATACATGTAACCTCACTTCATACATATACATGTAACATGAGATTTTGTCTTATATACATTTACATTTACCCCATATCACTCAATATTTCATATAGCCATCTTTTATCCAGTAGAACTTAGTTGTCACATAACTGGTTCTAAACCAACTAGATCAAAATAAACGCTTTCAGCAAGGTGCCCTATATCCATAACCTTACTGTTCCGCACTGTTCAAAGCATCGATCCTACTTCTTTTCCTATTTTTTAACGTTTTAGTTTTTTTTTTTTGAAGTATGTCTGCAAAATGAAACAGAGATCTTCATCCATAAAACCTCTCATCTATGAACTAATATACCCTTTTCACAACATACAAGTTGAAAGTGGCAGATCTATAAAGACCCCATCCCAAATTTTCTGGAGAAATTTGATTAAGTTCCCACAGAAACTGGTCCAAATCTGCACTTGAATTGAACCCCACTTTTGGGCCAGAATCCCTCCTTTTCAAAATCCTGGATCTGTGTCTGCATAATGTTCCCATCTTTTTAAGAATCTGCACATTGACAATCAGACATACAGCTACATGCACATCTACCCTTTCAGTAAAGAAATTCATGAAATTAAGAAATTACTGCTCAAATTCAATGTGTGTTTTGATTTTTCTTAATTTTTTTTTGGCCAACTATTCCTCTAGAATCCTTGCAGGAAACATCATATGTGTTTTTAGCATTTGGATAAAAGACAGCATGTTGGAAAATTTTGGCATAAAGAGAAACAAAAAATGATAATGAAATACATTTTGTACTCGATGAAGGCAGCTTACATGATACATTGTACATGTAGAACGATTATAATGAAGTTTTAAATTATTGTACAATTAGTCCTTCACATTTTTTGTACACATGTAACTTCAACATCAACATGCAAAACAATACCAATTCACCTGTTATTCTTGCATCAGGTCTTGAGGTTTCTTTTCTCCACTGTGGTACAAACACTGTGATCTGTGTATGGCCCCTCTGTCTAAACCAGTCAACAGCCAGCTGTATCCCACGACAAGAAAATATTTCTTTATTACCATGACTAAATTAAAAAAAAAAGTACCAGTTTAAATACGCTGGGTTTCAACCTTTTTTAGAGAAAGTTTACCATACGGAATTTTATTACTCATGCAGAACTGAGGAAGTGGAATTCAAGTTAGAGTGTTAACAAGAATTTTTTACAAGAACTGACCACAATGAAACCATATTACAATATATATCATAATACAACAACTTTCTGTTGTGGCGCACCATCCTACAGTTACTTCATATATGCATGGTTCAAGCTAAAAATAAGCATGTACATTTGTATTTCAGTACATGTACATGTACTAGTACAAAAATAAACAGGTAGCACTGTCTGCACAGTTCAATGAAATGACTGCCTTATAAAACCTAATCACTTTTGAGGAAAAAGCACCATAGATTTTAGATTGGACCATGCACTTCTGACCAGCATAAGGGTCATTTTTTTAATTTGTACATCTTTTTTTTTCTTTTTGTTTTTTGTAAATCTGAAAAATAGGAATATCAGTATTTTTTTAAGGAAAATTTTCAGACCTTGTCCCTTCCACAGTATGCTGTTTATGTACAGTTTTATGTAATCCTCACCTCATTGCAACATTGCTTCCATCAATAACAATAGGCCGCAGACTATATATTACATCATCATCACTATGGTAACTCAGGAAAGGTAGTGAACTTTCTGAACTAAGACAAGTTTCTTCTCCTTCACTTCCTTCTCGTTCAGGTACACATGAACCTGACATGCCAATTTTAATGAGTTCAGATAACATTTCATTTTGTCCAGCATCTGAACCAAGTTTTTTAATTACTGTAGCGATCTGAGTTTCTGAATATCCCAACTTCAATGCAAATTCTATTTTGGAACGATTACTAGTGTCCTGAATTATTCTATCTACTTCTTCATCGTTTTCGTCATCCGAGGTTGATGACAGTGGAGTTATTTGTGAAGATATTGTACGACTAGATGACCGTGACTGAGCAACATCACCAAAAACACTAAAGCTGAAGTTATCACTAGAAGATTCATTATCCGGACTAACAACGACGTCTCCTTCATGACTTGAACAAGAATTACTTTTTCTACAGTATTCATCAATAAAATTGTTTTCACCATCTTTTTCCTTATTAGAAGAAGCGAAATTCATATCCAGCGCATCCAGCTGCTGACAATCCTCAGGTGGCGCACAATCCATCTGAACACTGTCCTGCCGTTGAGTTAATGGAATGCTATTACTTCCTGTTTGTGTTGTCTCTGTACAACAGAAGTTTACTTTCTCATGACTGATCAAAGTTGCTGTATTGCACATACTAAAATGTGGTTCATTAATAAAATTATGGGAACGAAAACTACAAGTTTCTGTATTTCTCAATTTCTCTCTCATTTTATCAATGAGAGATTGTGCTATTCTGACATTTTTGTGGTTCCCAAATATACAAATTTCTTCGGAGTTTTCAATAAAATCCAAGACAGCTTGGGATTCATTTTCTATAATGTTTTGATTTTCTAATACCATATTCAATTCTTCAACAGATAATTTCTCTACAATCCTTCGAAAATCTTCACCTTCTGCTGTCAACGATGTAATATAATTCTGGAAAGAGAGATTTACAAAAAAGCATGAATTTCCAGATCAAAATGCGCAATTCTTGTACAGATCCTACATACTGTTTTTACGTTCCCCACTATATCTCATAATAATGGTTTTGAAACTGTTATTTTTTTCCATCATGGTTCACCACTACAGCCCATGCTATACGCTTTTCTGCCATTCTATATAGCGGACTATAGTGGCTGACCATCATGGACCACCATTCCATATTAAACAGGTTACAATACACATATCCCCTCCACTAAACACCATCATGGTCATAAAAATTTGATAAAACCTGGGTAATAAACATCCATCATGGATTGCCATGATGGCAAATCATGAAATGGCTTAATCTCCATGATGGCATAGTGGGAAATGCAAAAACCACTATTTGGGATCTGTAATGGAGTAAGTACTTTTCACTTTTTTGTACATTAAAATGGCAACTAGAACAAGCAAAAAATTATTCATATACATTTATACAGCATACACGTACACTGAATACATGTACTACTACATCAATAATGGTAAACCAAGACGACAGATGGACAAAAGGACATAAAAAAATATCACACAATACCCTACCCCTACCTGTAGCAGGGTACATGTATAATGCCACAATAAATTAATTATTAGATTTTCATCCAATTTTTTCCTGAAATAGGGGTGACAGGCAAATTTTATTTTTAATTTTTGTCTATTTTGGTAGAAAATGCCTTGAAAATGGAGACAAATTAAGGCACATTTTCTTCAAAATCGAAAATACAAAAAAGATTCCAACTAAAATAGGGTAAGCCGGGGAAGACAATCTAAGAATTAATTTACTGTGGCCTAAAAGATAAAATTCTGTACATGGATGCATTCATTTTAGTAGCATGCTAACATTGCTTATCAAAAGTTTCAACACAGTACTGTAAGTCCAAGCAAAATGCTGACAAACCCGGTTTTTTGGTATGTTTTTGTTTTGCGTTTTATAATTTTTTTTTTTCAGTAAGCATGACAATCCTGTACCTTTTTCCCTACCAAACTACTAAATCAGAACTAAGAACAAACTGTATCTATGATCCCATCCAAGTAAATTTCAAGATATTCACAAATTACAAATTTACAACATTATCATGATAATTTTGACATTAGTCCTCAAAATCATTTTCTTTCAAACATAGAACATTTTTTGAAGTAACTATGGTACTGTATATCCTTGTAAATTGCTACAATAATACAAATTCTTTTTTTACATATTAAGATAAATACCATGAAAAAAATCTTCTGACCCAAATCCTTCTACAGTATTTTCTAACACATAAACACATTATTAAAACAATGAATTATTTATCCACTTGTGTATATAACTAATGTACAATGCCTTAGAATAAGATTTGAATTTATACATGTATTTATTCTAAATATATATCAACATTTATATGTAAACATCATTTATCAAAACTACATGACTCGATTACAATGTAAACATCACTCATCATGTTCATTTCCAAATTATCGGAAAAAAATATTTCCAGGATTTCAAAACTTTGGAACTTCCTGGGCCAATCAATGTTGAAATTAAATATCCATTCATATTAAACAGGGACCACTTAACTAATACAGAGAATTACCTGTTTTTTCCTACATCACATGATTATTACAGTGAACAAACATGTAGGTAAGGACACACACTTGATCAAAGTTAAATGACCTAAAATCTATATTTATGCATAATTATAAATGTGTAATTATGACAAGCCTATTTACAAATACACCATTAGTAAAAACTGTCAATTGTGTTATTAATATTATTTGTGCAATAAGCAGAATTAAGCCAAGCATCAACAATTTTCAGTCCACATAATGAAAACACTAGGCGTATATTTCATAGTTGTTTGTTTGTACCTGTGTGGGCGTCGTCTTTAGAAATGTCATTACAATGTATTTCAACATAAACCTTATACATGTAACAGATGAGCAAGTGGAATAAATGGACCTAATGTTTAATCAGGCTTAGTAACCCAAAATTTTCAATTATGAGTTTGCACTTCGTACCAAATATTGTTTTTTTCAACATAATTAGGGTCATCCCAGTACAAATGTATGTACACTGTACATTTTATCACAGATAACATGTCGGCCCACATTACTGTATTTTACTATACACTTCAATATGATGGATCAAAATTTTACATAAAGTGAAAAATACCAATTAACAAGTTCAAACCACAAATAATTTGTTCTAAGCAGTCAACCTGTACATTTTTTATATGTGGGCCGAATACTTCATATGCTGAGTATTTCCTAAACACGATACACTACAAAATAATCAAAGGGCCGGTCATCCCTTAAGTGGAATTGATACAGACGTACCTGTATGTACATTGTACATGTAGTGGAAAATTCATTATATTAATAAATGTACAAAATATCGTAAAAACGGCATTTCCTTCAATTCAGTTGAACTTGAAGGACAGCTTTAATATATGCCAATTAATTTCCACTTGTAGATTTCTATGATCTCATCAAAAGTTCTGAAAATTTATCAACTGTCGTCATAGAGTTGGGTTCTACGTATACAGTAAGGCTTGCCACACACTTGTTCGTACTAGTTCTTAAATGGCTTAAACTCTAAGTAATAATTGCCACTTGTCAATGGGCAAATGTCAAATTAAAAGAAAATTGTAAAATATCTCTTTTTTCTAAGAACAAGAGGCCACAGAGCTGTTTGAGACAAGTTAATACAATGTACATGATGTATGTACAAATCTTATATACAGTCACACATCGGCAACTACATTGTATATAGAGCCTCAAAGGGACTGTCAAAATTAGTTCCAAGTTGTGGTTTCTGAAGTGTTTGAATTTTTGGTGGACATAATACACAAAAACAATTAGTACATTGTAGGACTAAAAAATGTTGTTACAAAAATTGGGTTATTCTAGCAATTCAAGTTTGAGCTACATGTACCAAAGTTTGGCTGTACATGTAGTTCTTGTTCAATAAACCAGCTGGCAGACTACATGTACCTTACTGAACATGTATTTTTTGGCAGTCTACACCAAAAACCACTACCCCCATGCCAGAATCTAGTAAAAATTGATTCGGGCTAGTGAGAAACTGTCAGAAAGTGGCTTTCTCAACTCAAGTAGCTTTTCTGGCTAGTGTACCAAAAAAAGTTTTTGACACAGACTGATTTAGCATATTCTTAATTTTACCATGTACATGCAGAAGTGAACGGTACCAGGTTAGGAACAAAAGAAGCATCAGGGGTAAAACTGATGTTTTCAAAGATGAGGTACTGATGGGTCGTGATATACATGTATTTACTAATGAAAGCTGTAAGTTGCTGAGAGTCAAAAACTCTAAACCGTTAATTATATTACTACTTGACCGCTATGGCCTTGTGCATATTACAGTTGGATTTGATCAACCTATTTCTAAAATTGATTGA